>JANHFN010005423.1:18452-29275 GCA_032468175.1 Toxicocalamus goodenoughensis
TCCTACTGAACCAGACTGAGAGACCATTTAAAGGCTCAGGAACCCTTTGCAGGTGTTATGGCTTAATTAGCTGATTACAGTGGGACACTTTGAGCCTAGAATATTGAACCTTTTCACAATATTCTGATTTTCTGAGATTGTGGATTTGGGGTTTTCATGAGCTGTAAGCCATGATCATCTCAATTATGGCACATCATGGCTTGAACTACCTTGCTTTGCATGTAATGAGTCTATCTCATATATCAGGTTCACCTTTTAAGTTGCATTACTGAAATAAATGAACTTTTGCACGATATTCTAATTTCTTGAGTTTCACCTCTATGTAACTGGATCTGGATTGTTCTCCTATGAATGGGCTTATACAGCATGTGTACCGGAAGAAAGCTCGCAGATTGGAAGTTGTATTGCTACAACAACTAGTATTTTCTATTCTGATTCAAGAGAATAGTTGGGCACTTGATGCAAATGTTCACATCTTCCCTTCTGCTTTTTATTTCGTTCTCCTCATCGACACAAATATACACAATGGATGGACATTCATTCACAAAGACACTACGTAATAGCATTCTTGTAAAATACCACTAGGTTATACCCTGAGCCTAGATGTGGGAGAAATATTAAAAAGCATAATTCTGCTAGTTCGTTATAAATAACACATGCTTTTATGGAAGGTAGTGAAGATGTACTAACGTGTAAGAGGTCCAAATAACACCACATCCAAGGCCTTCAGCTGAAGTTTCTGCCTGTGGCTCCGATCAATAATTTTCAACTGAGACATCATAAATGCAGGCTCATTAACTGCTATCCTGTGCACAATAAAATGGAGGTTTTAAGAACGCTGTCTTGAAGAGAACTGTTAAGGGCATAACTAAAATGCACACTGTGTCATGTTCAAAAATCTACAATCAGAGGCACTGTTTTTTTCTATTGACCATATTTTTCCATGTATGAGACACTACTTTTTCTTTAAAATATTTACTTGAAAATGGAGGGGCATCTTATACACGGGGTGGCCAAGAGAAGGCGTGGCCTATCCCCATCCTCCCACGATAGCCAACCTCACCTTGGGCGAACCAGTTAAATTATACACACACACACACCGGCTATCAAAGTGGATCCTGGGCGCTGTGCTGCAATGGAGAAATGGGAAACGGAGCGGCTGGCGTGAGGGAAGGAGGAGGCCAATTTCCCTCTTTCTTCTCCCTGCTCCTCCTCAGGTTAGCAAAGAAATACTTGGGGGGAAGTGAGGGCATCTGGGCGCGAGGCGCTGAAACGGGCCTGTCTCTCTCCAGCACTTGCCCAGGCCCACAGGAAGGAAGACCAGCATCTACCGGCACTTAAATCCGGCGGCACTCCAGATTTCTGAATTTTGGGTAAGAAAAGTGGGGGGAGGGCCATCCTATGCATGCGAATGTCTTATAGACAGGAAAATACGGTACCTGTTTCATGGATTACAGATACAAAAATAATATGTCTGTAATATGCTAAAGTAAATAGAGGTAGTCCTCGACTTATGGCCACAGTCGAGCCCAAAATTTCTGTTGTTAAGTGAGAGATTTGTTAAGTGAGTTTAGCCCCATTTTACGACATTTCCTGCCACAGTTGTTAAGGGAATCACTGCAATTATTCAGTTAGTAACCTGGTTGTTAAGTGAACCTGGCTTCCCCATTGACTTTGCTTATCAGAAGGTCCCAAAAGGGGATCCCATGACCCCAGGACACAACGATGGTCATAAATATGAATCAGTCACCAAGCGGCTGAATTTTGTTCACCTGATCATGGAGATGCTGTAAAGGCCGTAACTCTGAAAAATAGTCATAAGTTACATTTTTCAGTGCCATTGTAACTTTAAATGGTCACTAAATGAACTTTTGTTAGTCGAGGACTACCTGTATACAAAAATATCCATCTGTGAGATTTGTGCAGCAGGTTAAAGATCATCCTACATAAGGGATGGATCTATTCTTCCTCCATAATGTTATATCCTTCTCCTCTTCCACTTCCATCACTTCCTTCTCTTTATCCTCATCCACCTCGTCCTCATCTTCATCCACATCCACATCATCATCAGTATTGTGGTAAGAGCAAAGACTTCATGTCCAGAAAGCTAAATTTAGTGTGTGTGTCTGTGTGGGTGTTTGTGGGTGTGGGTGTGTCCCACGAGTGCAAGGCTTAAAGCTATTATTTTGTCCCTTAAATCCCTTGTATATGAAGTACAGTTTACAATGTTCTTACTAAAGAGCAGTGGCTGTGCTGTTGCTCAAGAGATGTGTAGATTGGTTCAATTTTAGGAAGCATTTAAAAATAATGAACATAAATGCCATATAATCATATATAATCATTACAGATATAATTGCGTCATGTAAATTTCACTAAAGAAAAGAATCTGTAAACAATATCTTAACATAAACGTATCTAAATCGCTTTGGCATCAATATATTTCACTGTTCATGTTCAATGCACGCTGGAAGCATGATAAAAACAGAGAAATTATGTTTCACAGAAAATGCTTCTTTTTAGTATCCTAGTATGATTTATGTTGATTGCTTATTTAGTATCCTATACCTATCATTAAGTGTTAATTTATGATTTATGATGAATACATTTTTATGATGACCTGTTGTTCTGTTCTGTTCTATTCTATTCTTATTCCATTCCATTCCATTCCATTCCTCTACTCTACTCTATCCGCTTTCTTCTTCCCAAATAGTGATCAAAATGGATGATATCAAGGTACAACTTCTATAGAAATGAAGTATTGAAAAAAATGACCTTGGCAATGTTGTTCCTTTGACATTATTTTCTCTGAAATTCTTCTCATACTGAGGAAGTTCAACAAATTCCACCAACCACTGAAGCGTCGCTTCTTGTGTCCAATTGTGAACTGCAACACATACATATAAACAAATGTTATTTTTGCACAGGCCCTGATGATCAAGAACCCAATCAACAGTCCAAATAAAAAGCCAAAAAAAAAAAAGTACTTTTCTGGCAAGTCTGCTGTTCTCATCATCAGAATGAAGATTATCAAAAGATTATAAGCAAGTAATTCTTTAAAATATTCCTTGATTAAAAAATTCCGCGGCGTCTTTTGAAACATAAAATCTTGTGACTGATAAAATGTATTCAAGAGCTTTTTGATCCTTGCCATCCTCTTCTGCAGAACCTGGCTTCAGAATTGATTTGGGATCTTTTCACACACACCCAATGGAGTCAATGTATTTGCTTCAGAATCCCATGCAAGTTGTGTAATTCTGGTGTGTGTACGACACCAAAGGAAGACAATGACGATGACAGGTAAGAAAGGCAAGAAACACAAGCGGTATACAGATATCAAAACACAACACGTCTGGCATTTAATGAATTATACAATTAATCCTCAACCGACGACCACAATTAAGCCCAAAATTGCCATTGCTAAGCAAGACTGTTGCTAAGTGAGTTTGGCCCCATTTTATGACCTTTCCACCAACAGTTGCTATCCTCTTTCCCTGAAAATATGACCTACCCTGAAAGTAAGTCCTAGCTTGATTTTTACACGTGAGCCCAATATAAAGATTTTTACACATTGTCAACTAATATACTTTTTCTAATGATTGCTACTATGTTTTGTTTTGTTTTTTTAATTTCTGATGTACTTTTATTACCTGCTTTTTATTTTAAACATTTTGCCGATGCACCATTTAAATCTGGAAGGTTCTCTTTAGACCGTGCCATTTAGAAGCTGGTTTGGCAATCACCCCAAACCATATTTTTTCTAGAAGATTCCATTTATGGCTCTTAGCTCTGCATATCCCTAACTACTAAGCTTCTTTTCTGGGGGGGAAAAAAAAACCAGAAAAAAACCCGGCTGCTTTTATTACAAAGCATGCTGAAATGCTTCAATATGGGGAACAGTACGTAAATAAATTAAGTACTTAAGAACATCGGAGGTATCGCTCTGTGAATGTAGATGCGTATGGCTTCGGGGGGGAAATAGCATTATTTTAGACTGACAAATATGCAGCTTGCTTATTCCAGCATCACTGGAGTTGAATATTTATAAATGAATTGACTATACAAAATATAAATTAAATTAACTTATTTCTCTAGTCATAACTCTGAGGCAAGGAAGAGTTTTAAAAGACCCTTCTGAATTGAACTCAATCACGAGAACAATTCAGTGAAAGCCATACAACTTTGCCATACAGTAGCACATTACTGAAATAGTGAGAGTTCTGTCCACCATAAAATTGATTTCTTGTGGAATGTGGCTGACGATCTCGCAAAGATGAATCATGTTAATTTTACTAGGAGATTAATCCTGCAATAGAACTCTCTCAAGAAAAAAGACGTAGAACAAAGTAGAACATGAGAGACACCAGCAAATTTCTTTAAAAAGCCTCAACTACATGCCTGCAGTGATAAATGGGGGTGTACTACCCACCGAAATGGGATTGAGACAACTCCAAGGAACACGCCCGATCATGATCAGGAGAGAAGGTTGTGTTTTTAGATCTAACAGAAAAATGCACCCTTCAATGAAGACATTAATTCATCAATATGAATGGCACAATGTTGAGGTATCCAATTGACGTCTCTATGCGATGGAAATGAAGGTCCTTATCTGTAGCATATTTCATCATATTGTGTCCTTGCAAAGTCTACAGGACAATGACAACTTTGGATCCCTATTTGGCTACACTTGCTAAATTTGGTTGTATTTTTTAGAGTATCCTCTTTCCGCAAACCCATTTCCCTTCCTTATTTTTCCTTTTCTGTCTCAATCATCCAGGACAGGTCATGGTTGTCCCAAAGGTATCCCCCCCCCCGCCCCCCAAAAAAAAGGCAACTGAGAAGAACTCAGAACTGAAGAACTTTCTTGGATGAGAAGCAAAACGTCTTCCGAGGAAAAACAAAGTCCAGTTGCCTCTTGAAAAAGCAGCACTGGGTTCCCTTGCAACACTAACTCTTTGAAAAAAAAAATCTCCAACTTCTGAAGCAGGTATGGTGTGTGGGAAACTAAATGGGAGAGGAAAAATCCCCTCAGAATTCTTCACTGAATACCCTCTTTCCAAGCTCTTGTTGTGCTGCTATAATCTCCAAAAAAGGGGAACTTGACAATAAAAGAGAAATAAAGAATGAAGAGAGTTCTGAAATTGCCAAAATTATTATTATTACTATTGACCTGACCAGTGGGGTCCCCAACAGCTTTATTTTTTTTAAGTTTTTTTATTTTATTTTTCCAAACATTCCATCTTTTCTTTAAACAGTGTCTGGGTACAAATATCTTGTGCTGTAATATTTATGGTTAATACAATTTCCTTACCATAATAGCAATAATTACATTACATTCTTATTTTAAACTACTATTCATAATATATCTTATTGTTATAACCACCCCCTTCCTAACTCTTTCCCCTCTATATTAATATGTTCATATATGTGTGTTCTCTCTCTCTCCCTTCCTCCCTCTCTCTCTACATACACACACACACACACACACAACATATATACATATACATATACACACACACACATATATTTATATATTCTATGTTCATATACTTAATTTCTAATTTCCGTTCTTTTCCAACCATTGATAAAATAATTCCCATATCATATAATATTCAGTTTGTTCTTTTTCTTTAATTGCCAGTGTTAATCTATTCATTTCTGTACATTCCAATGTTTTCCTGATCACATTCTCTTCTATCAGAATCTTTTCACTTTTCCAGTTTTGAGCAAATACTATTCTAGCTCCCAGCAGCTTTATTATTAATTTCAGTTCTAGAATCTGCTCACTGCCACAACTCTTTTTCACCTCAAATATTTCTTTTCTTCTTCATTACTGACATACAATTTTGAAATTCTTTGTATAAGGGTGGGTTACTAATGCAGCACACAAGTAGGCTGTTTCTAGAGAATAAAACCTAGAGTTTTTAATTCAACTTATAAATCAATCAAGAAATGGTGAAGTATTGTTGATTAAAAATAAAACTTCAAATGGCTGTCTTATCAAAGAAGAAATCTTTCATGCTGTTGCCTTTCTAGACAGTTCAGCTGGAGCATAATTTGGCTACAAATTCCTTTTATGAAACTTCAGAGAATCAGATGTTATTAACGCAATCTTTCACATAAGCATTTTAAATCAAATTTATAGACAATTAAGTATGTAGGAGTGAATAAAAAGTTGGGGAAAGTAGGGGGCGGAAGAAACAAATACTTTTAATCTTTTAAAACATGGGTTCACCATGAAGTCAAACATTATAAACTATGGAAGGTTTTTGTCCACCATCCTATTTTGCACAGGCCCAAAACAAAATATGAATTTGTTTTGCAAAGGGTAGCACTGAATGTATGCAAGTAGCAGCACAATTATATTCCCAGAAAATAAATAACTAGTATGCCTTTAGCACTTCAGAAGAAATTGTTTACAGAGCAAGTTAATACCTAAAAGCAAACTGAAAGCTTAATTAAGGCCATCTGGTCATAATGATTTGGTAATTTTTATGGATGTCTATACCAAAGATCCATTTACAGAACAAAAGTAAATAAAGTCTAAATAATAGTTTGCTTACAATGAGTCAGAATTTTTTATGCATGATATACATGATTTGATTTGATAGACATTAGAGAACAGTATTAAAATGTGTACATTTATTCCACCCACATGTAGTAACAACAGGAAAACTACCTACAAAATCAGTATCTAATGGGCTGGAATAATCATAGTCAGTAATATTAATTAGAGAAAGTAAGCCATCTGAATACCTGGGATCATTCTGCTATACGAGATAGTTTCAATATCCCAAAACAGCTGCTTTCTTATATGAATTTAATTTAATTCATAATTAATTATTCAACAATGAAGATGATGCCAACACTATGATCAAGTAACAGCTTTCTAGAAAAATAACAACAAGGTTGTGTTTTATAACCATCTATATATTGGGTGTCTGATTCTACTACCCAGGTTATTCAACATCTGCTCTTCCTTCAATTTTCGTATTTATTTTCCTTTGGATGACAAAGAAGCAAATAGCTGTTTTCATTTGTTCTTCCCCAGGTTAAGATATTCTTTAACATAGCCCGTTTAAATGTACTTCCCTCATCCATCCTAGAGCAGAGATTTTCAGAGTCCCAACCCAGCCTCTGTTGTTACACCTCCCGTAACTTAAATTTGTTGCACCATTCTTCTAGTCTGTGTTTTTATTATCAGGCTAATATGGAAGGAATTCATTATTTTGCTGTCTTACAGGTATGAGAATGAGCCCAAATATAACTGAAACAGTTGCACAGGCCAAAACAGGTTGTTTCCTGGTAAGCAACAGAACGAAACAAGGCTCTAAGTTCTCTCTGTGTCCTTTTACAAGCTTTATGCCGTCTTTGGTCCGATCTAAGTATAGTACATAAAATCATACATTGCAATGTCCTACCTGTCGATTAATACTTCAGCTTCAACCATAACAACACAGGAGCACACAATAGATACAAACTCATGGTTAACCGCACCAAACTTGGTTGCAGGAAATACGACTTAAGAAACAGAGTGGTCACTATCTGGAATACTCTACCTGACTCTATGGTTTCTTCCCCAAACCCTAAAAACTTTAACCTAAGACTGTCTACTATTGACCTCACCCCTTTCCTAAGATGTCTGTAGGGGGCATGCATAAGCGCACCAATGTGCCTACCATCTCTGTCCTATTGTTTGTTCTATTTTTCTTATATGTATCCATTTCATGTATTCATAACTATGTTTCTACTTATACCTATTATCTTGTAAGCGATTGACAAATCAAATAAATCTAAATATGTGAATTTATTGCCTATACATTGGAGGCTGAACTGGAAGAAGATAAGCATGGTTTTAAAACTAGAGGAATAAAATCCATAACACTTTCTGTGTTGATAACTCTAGTACTCAACCTAGTGCGCGCACACACACACACACACACACACACACACCATCATCATTATCTCACCAGTAAGGTCTAGTGGTTAAGGCACCAGATTAGAAATCAGGAGACTGTGAATTCCAGTTCAACTGTAGGTATGAAATAGGAGGAAGGTGTGTTGGATATATTCATCACCGTCATTATTTGTAAAAATAATAGAGGCAGGAAACAGACAGACAGACGGACAGACGGATAGACGGATAGATGGAGAGATGGAGGGAGGGACGGAGGGACAAACAGACAGACAGACTGGTTGATTGATTCTGGGCAGCTTACAAACAATAAAGAGATAAATATAAAAACAATTAAAATTAAATAAGATCTGTACTGTATAGAAATATGATCTTCTGACTGTACAATTCAAGTCCATTTGATGTTTAAAATGTCAACGTATTATGGATTTGTCTTTCACCATGTTCAGCTTTTCCAGTTTCATGCTTCTTTTGTGCCATGTTCCCATTGTAATTCTGCCTTTGTGGCTTCTTATTTCCTTTTCCTGCCTGGCAGAATGAGCACCTAGATATCCCAATGGCCTTAATCTTGCCATGTCATATACTGTACACCATTCATCCGGAAAAAGAGTTGGAGGTTTTGTAGTCCAACCTCTTGCTCAAATAGAAAACCCTGGCCATTTCAGACAAATGGCTACCCAGTCTCTTCTTAAAAGCTTCCATGATGAAATACCCACAACTACTGAAGGCAAGACATTTTACTTGTCGATTGTTCTCACCATTAGGCAACTTCTAGTTTGATTCTCTCCTTGATTAGTTTCCATCCATTCCTTCTTGTCCTGTCTTCTGGTGTTTTGAAAATAGGGGGACCCCCTCTTCTTTATGGCAGCCCCTCAAACATTGGAAAACTGCTATCATGTTGAATGCTACCTGTCCTGAGGGGCCCATCATCAGGCACTATACCATCAATCATTTTATCATGTCTATTTATGAGATCTTCTGGTAAAATACAGGAATGATTTATTATTGTCTTCTTTTGTGCCATATGAAATGAGATCATCAAGAGATCATCTGCTCCCAATATAAGTGCCTCCTTGCTTTAGCTGGCAGTAGGATGAAGGCAGATGAAGGCTGCCAACTCATCTCTTTGGTGACCCTGCTGGAATTATATATGCACTCTTAAAATTCTTTATTTTCTTCTTCCTTCCAAGGAGTGCCACTACCACAATGAAGCAGCAGAGAAGTATTTGGGCATTTCATTACCAAACAAACCAATAAATAAATAAGACAAAAATAAGAAGTATTAACAGGTAAGAGCTTCAATATTTAAACAGTTGAGAAATGGTTAAGAATTTATGCACACCAATTCCAGTAAAAACTGTAAACAAGCATTCGAGAGAATATTGAATTTTTTAGCAGTCACAAACCACACAACAAATTATCTTGAACTGTACAAATTTCAGTAAGCGAGAATGCAAAAAAAAAAAAAACTGCCTGAAATATGGGAGATTAATACTTATGAATATGGGCTATTGGGAGTTGCTTTCCTAAACTATTCAAGGGGTTGTTGTATTTAACCAACACTTGACCTGCACAAATGTAAACAAAAATTCCAAAAATCCCAAGGGATATCCTTGTTGACTCAAGATGATTTGTGATTTAGTTCTATATTAACTCTACTTGCATTTCCAAAATCGGATTTGACAATATAAGTGTAGGAGAAGGAGGGGCAAAACTTGGGGATGGAGTCAAAAGAGGCATTAATCTAGAATCCCTATGTAGCTATAAGTGAACTAAGTCTAACCCTACCCCACCCTTGAAAACCATTGGCTCTTATCTAACTCCTGGCATACATAACCTTTTGTTGAGAAGATTCCTGTGCATAAGCTTTTAACAATGAATCAGCTGAATTGAACCTTCATTATGTGGACCTGAACTTTTACACCTGGCAGTAACTTCCTTCTACTTGCCTCAAAATGCTCACAATACATTTTGTACTCTATTCTGTCAACACTGAAATTGTGACTTTAGCTCAAATGTTTATCATTTCCCAAAGAGATCCAGGCCTAAAGCAGGAAGCATTTATTTTAAGAGATTGATTTATGTTACATTATAAACTTTGGCTTTACATGCCTCAGCTTTTGCTTTCTTCCTTTTCTTAGTTCCTATTGCATTAAATTGCCTTTTATTATTATTAAACATAGCGGAGGAATGCACAAAATGGACACCTTACCCTCTGATGTTTTCCAACGTTTCCATAAATCTTCAATGGTGATGTGCTTGTCTTCCCTGTGCAAGTGGCTGTGCTTATTAGATGCATCTTTATATTTCATATCTTCTCTGATAAACTAAAAGAAAAGAAAATTGTGGTATGAAACACATTATGTTGGACAAGTTGTAACAACTCAAACCAACGATGCTCAAATTATTCACTTCCAGGTTCAGGCAGGCAAGGAATTTCCTTGTATATCTAATCATTATTCTTAATCACTCGTTTAGATCAAGGGTGTCAAACTCAAGGCCCGGGAGCCGGATGTGGCCCACAGGGTACTTAAATCTGGCCTGCAGGACCGCCCTGGAAACAGCAAAGGACTGACCTGCAGTGCATGGGCCAGCAAAAATGGAGCTTGGGAGGGGCCACCTAAGCTCCGTTTTCACTGGCAGAGGGTTACAGGAGGCCATAGCAGCTGAAAATGGAGCTCAGGAGCCCATTTTCGCTGGCAAAGCGCTCTGGCCACCACAGGCGCCCCCGACATGAGTGACATCAAGCTGACCACACCCAGTCTGGCCCTCCAAAGTCAAACACAATCCTGAGGTGGCCCTCAATGAAATCGAGTTTAACACCCCTGGTTTAGATAATCTTCTTCTTCTTCTTCTTCTTCAGCGTTTATCCCGCGCTCTGGCGAGGTCCGCTAATGTCCTTGAGTACTGC
>JANHFN010005425.1:19625-30115 GCA_032468175.1 Toxicocalamus goodenoughensis
CGTTCGGAGGACCCAGAGGAAGAACTTGAGCCGGCAATCCGAGAGCAGCGTCAGCAGCGCTTCCTATTTCCCCTCCCTACTAGGCAAAACATCATTCAATATCATTTCAGTTTACATTTAGTTGTAGGAAATGCAGCATCCAGGAGTTTGATGAAATTCAAATCCAATTGAAGCTTCTACATTCAATTACAATCCGAATCCTGATCTGTTTCACAGCAAAGTTCACTGATTATTATACAGTATTTTACATAAAATTGTTATTCCAATAGGTTTGTTTTTTCCTGTGATATAATATTTCAGTTGTATTTTTGATGGCTTTAGTATCTCTGAAATGCTACGTAAATGGATATTGTGTTATAACTAACATAGGAGAGGCAGCATCCAATTATATTGATAAATATGGCCAAATGGCCAATATGGATGGCTTGATTTTCCCATTTATGCTACAGATTTCCAGGTTAGCTATCCCTGTTTCACATCAATTATTAAATCCTTCACCTGTCAGATGCACTAATGTATTTTTTTAAAGTAATGTTTTTACTTGCTGATCTTTAACAAATAGCTTGCTTTCTTATTGAACATATCCCATTTTGTTGCATTTCCCCCACTCCCAAACCTGCATTAACTTGCTGGGTTAGAAGTGGTACCACGATGAAAGCAGAGTTAATGTTACTACAATATTTTTTTGTTTTCATTATATTGTAAGTTTATTCACATTTCCTTTTAACTAATAGTGATAATAGCAGCTCTAATATTCTTTGGAGATAGCAATTGCAGGTCCTTTCTTAAATATAAAATCTCTTTCCTTTTAAATGCTTTTCAGAATTCTAGATTAGACAATATCTTAAAGCATTATTTAATTATTATCAAATTTTGTAATATTTTGCTTCTTTTTTCTTGATGCCTCAGTCATCACAAGGTTGTGTCTTCTTGCATAGCAAAAAAAATAT
This sequence comes from Toxicocalamus goodenoughensis, assembly GCA_032468175.1. NCBI lineage: Eukaryota > Metazoa > Chordata > Lepidosauria > Squamata > Elapidae > Toxicocalamus > Toxicocalamus goodenoughensis. Next base: position 20,576 of record JANHFN010005425.1, read on the forward strand.
ACACTAGTCAGTGGAATCTCTAAGAATTATTATATCATATAAGGGTAGCCCAAGATAGCTAAGTAACAATCCTAGCATGCTTAATCCATCAATAACAATTATCTAATACACTACATGCCCTACCTGTTTTACGAACATCCACAGGGGGAAAAAGAACATGCTATAAAATCTCACTTTGGATTCAAAAGTAAATTTCATCAGTAAATATGGATAAAGCTTAATTTTGCATAATGATTAGAGCTTTGTTTTTAATCTACTATGAATTACTAGTAGTAGGATTTTAAAATTAATTTTATCAATACTTCCTTATATATAGCGGTTGCAGTAATTCAAAGGGATTGGCTTTAAATCAGCTTGTACCAAGTCATGAAAAGAAATAAGAAAGTTCTTTATTGCCATCTAGTGGTTAGATTTTTGAAGCCCTGTTCTGATCTGGACCTGAAAGTACTGTAGTATTTTCTGAAACAAAATAGCTTAGGCTACACTGCAAAACAAAGAGATCAGGAAAATATCAACATGTTCTGAAAATTAAATATCTGAATAATCTGAAATGAATATTTAAACTAATCACCCATCTACAGTGAACATAGTCTACAATGGCTCTGCTCATGAACAAATAGTTTTCAACTTATGACCATTGGTTTAACAATCATTTGAAAGTATGACAGTGCTGAATGAAGAAACGAATGACCTGTACCCAAAGTTAGGGCCTGAAAAAACCTGAGTGCTTGGCAATCCACCTAGCCTTATGTGCAGCTCAAGGCTGTTGCTCTCACCTGCCTTTCTCCCCATCTTGCGGGTCTTTTGGCCAACTCCACCCCCCAGCTATGTACCCCTGGCCTTGGTTTGTTTCCTACCTTATTGGGCTTCCACTGCCTCACTCCACTTACATTTCCAAAGATCACCTTTGCCAAGGGAAAGCAGCCAATGCACTATGCAATCTTCCTATACAGAAGCCACATGTAGTGCCATCCTGGAAATGGATGCCATATTGGGGAAGTAGCTGCAATTCTCGGATTTACAATAGATCAGCTTCTTCTCCTTGTGAGCTATGGAGGTGCTGCAATTTAGGCCTGGCTCAGGTCTCCCTGATCTCAAGAAATCAATGATCCACATGGCTGCTTATGACTGCAACAGGGACAGCCAGGCTTGTGGTCATTTAATGAGATGAACATGTGGCTTCCTTGTTTAACAATCACTATGACATACAACCATAATTCTGAGCTAAGTTATGGTCATAAGTCAAAGACTACCTATTTTTAATTATCATAATTTTCTCTTAATGGGAAATCTTCACACTGCTTTCCGATTATGCATACATCTATTGTAATAATAGCTTTTAGAAGAGTCCTTTTCATATTATTATTTGTTCATATTACAGAAACTACAAAATAATTTGATCATATGTTAAGCTTGGTTGACTCTACACCATTAACAATACCTGAGTTTGAGTAACAGCTTTTCTTTTCAATTTGCATCTAATTATTCCTGCGTGTTGTTCTTTGCCACTTCTCCTGGAGAAAATTCTAGCGAACACCTTGTATTTATAGGGGATATGAAAAACAACATCATTGTCTCAAGTCAAATGTAGGTACTATGTACTAATGAACTTCATGAAACATAGTGTGGCTTCATTAACAGCTCTCCATAACTATCTTCAATTTAATAGTAGTCTGTAAATTAACTTTCCACCCTAGAGTTCTTTCTCCTGATATTTTAAAAATTTTCTTTAGCATATATATAAAATGCAGAACTGAATCTGTGCCTAAAATGTGATTTCATGATACCTTGCTTGAAATTAATCCTTGGCTTAAGCATTCATCAACAAAATAAATGTGTATGTTGCTAATGGTCAAAGTTAGAAGGTAATTTGAGACAGAGAGAGAAGACTGAATCTTTTTGCCTGTATCATTTACTGAGACCTGATGCAATACGTTGAGCACGACGCATTTAAAATGTTTGTTAATAATAATGGTAAGTCAGAAAAAGCTGGCAAAAATATAAGCTGAGATATGAAGAAATGTACAAGAGTGCATTACACCAGGTGAATAAAGATAGAACTGGTTTTTGGCAATCCTGTTTGTTTGTTCCCCCAAAATTCCATTTGTATGGAGTGCTTGATTCATTTCAGGTATTCTTGCCAAGGAATCTCCCAACAGGAGTTTTTATATTACTGCTAGAGAGAGATCTCTTGGAAGAAATCCCATTCCTAAAAGCTTGTTAATGTTTTCCTTAATCTGTGTTGGCTAATTTGCCATTTTTGCAAAGAAACAACAAATACCAGTTAATGTCTTCAGGCACTCTAATTTAGATTTCGTGTCTAACTTCATAAAACATAGTAATACATAAGTGCTTGAAATGCCTTTTTCTTTTAAAACTTCCTAAACAAAAAGGACTGAATTATAGCACACTGGCCCATCTGTATCCAGAAAGCATCTCTTGCATACACAATGTTACTTCACAAGGTGGTGCCGTTACTCTTGATCTGTCCATCACTGTTCTGAGAATACATGCAAGTAAATGTGCAAGGAAAATTCAAGTTGCAACAAGCTTCCAGGCAGAGCTTATTGTGGTTTTTAAAGACTACCTAAGTACTCTGCCTTTGTCTTAAAGTATGCTTTAGCCTTACTTCTTTCAAATGATACAAAGCTAATTAAGATGGGTGGCTTGTACAAAACAAAGCATTTATTAGAGGGCACAGCTCCATCTATTCAAGTAGAGTTGTCATTCTCTTCTAACGTCCCAGGTAAGCTCTCAGACTGTGAATAGCTACTAGTGCTATAATCCAAATTCAAATGACATTATTTTATGCTAGGTAAACATAAATTCTGAAAGGGATGTACTGCCAGACCATGTGACACAAAGTACTTCATTCTGTACATTCTGGCATCTGTACAATAATGTCATTGAATGCATGCTATGATTTTGATATCCTTGTTATATGTACTGGATGTCACTACCCCTTTATTCTCTGTAATTTGTGGCTACTTTTAAAAAAAGGTATAAGCAAGGGCATTATGTTAATGATGATGTACTAGTAGCCCAAGGAACATATCGACACTATAATTGGGTTACAGCTCCTCTCTTTTCAATGAATCCTGATAATTAGCCTTCTGCATTGAATTCTATAGTGATTCTGTTTATATCCAATCAGTACATTGAGAGTTTAAGGTAGAATAATACATGGGGACTCTCCTTTCATGGCTGAGGGATAGTGGCAGGGCTATGGTGAAATGGGCTATAAATGGGACACTGAACTTGACTTTCCCAGCCCTCTTCCAAAACCTTTCAAAACCCAGCCCTCTTTCAAAACCTGGAAAGAAAATCTATGGAATGCCTTGGCAATAAAAGCAGCATGAAATCAATATTATGTTTCCCATTGCCTAGATTATCATATGAATGTGCCAATGAATAGACAATTCTAATATTCATGTTTCCAAGTCAGAGCTTATGTTTGGTTTTGCTCCTTTCAGCAATCCTCCAATCATATTTTATTGTTAGAGCTCTTCATGCTTTTTTACTTTCTGGTAGCTTTTCAGTCTTTTCTCACTAGCACCTAACAATAGCCCAATAGCACAAACATATCCCAGCAACCTTTTTTTTTAAGGCTGCCCAACTTATCACCAAGTCATGATATTGTCTCATGTCTAATTCATACCGAAGCAGCTGTAAGCCTTAGCTTCTCCAGTTTTCAAATATTGATTCTTCTTTTAAGCAGGCAATAAGCCATGACAGCTTTCCTATAGATACAATCTGATATGCTTCATTGATCCTTCTGTTGCTGATCCTAGGAATGGGATCGTTGTGACATTATTGAACAGTTTAGGCCTGTGGTGGATCTCAACTTTGGCAAGATTCCTGAACTTCAATGCCCAGAATTCCACAGCCAACACTGGTTATTTTGCCTTGAATGGCAGAGGTTCCCTTCATATGCCATGTCTGGAGCTGATCCTGACTCAGAGTCCTTGATCAGCCTGAAGAGAAGTTAATTAATGGCAGCAACTATATGCATTATGAAAGAAAGTAGGAGAGAGACAGCTCTCTTTCCATTGTTTCATGGCCCAATATTCCTGTTCCCTGTCAGCTGCTGAGTTGGATGTTTCCAAGCTCAGAAGATGGGTGGGATGGATGAGCTTGATCTCTGTGCCTTCATTGTACAAATCCTCAATATGCCCATCAGACTGGGGCTATTTTTAAACTTGGCCTCAGTATGCTTTTAAAAGAGCACTAGACTCAGGTTTCAATATAGGACCATGGAGTCAAGTAGGAAAGAGCTGTTCTGCTGCCATGAAAATTTGCTTCTGGTCATCTCTTTGAATTTGTCTGTCCAACTTTTACAATTCCAGGAGCTAATTTTCTGACTGGACAGGGAGACAGATGAAGAGAACGAACCAACTTTGTCAAACTTTTGGTTTCCTGGCAGGTAAAGAAAGACCAGTGTCTTTCTGGACCTGACATTTCTCCATAACTGGGATTGATTTGAAAGGCTGGAAGAGATGGCAAGTGTCATTAGAGTGGTGACTTTTAAAAAACCCCAGACCTGCGAAGCCTCCAGACCTGCAAAGACACTCAAAGCACTAGAAAGTTGAAGACCCCTTTGCCATCTTTCCTAATTTGTCAGAGTGAATTCTGACAAAAGGCTAAACCTGCTGTACTGTAATTGCCAGAGGGTTCCCTGATAGCATGGGTGAAATTGAAAGCTGGGGACACCAGCCTTCCAAGTGTGAGAAATGAAAACATTAACCTTTGGCTACAAGCCCAAATAAAAACAATTGGGCTTTGCAAAACAAATTGCTTTGTTGTTTTCAGAAGGGAAGACCATTTTAGTGAAACTTGAGAAAGAGTCCCTAGAGCCTAGAGTACTGCATCCAGTTTTGGTCACCACATTATAAAAAAGATGTTGAGACTCTAGAAAAAGTGCAGAGAAGAGCAACCAGGATGATTAGGGGACTGGAGACTAAGACTTATGAAGAACGGTTGCAAGAACTGGGCTTGGCTAGTCTGGTGAAGAGAAGGACCAGGGGAGACATGAGAGCAGTCTTCCAATATTTGAGGGGCTGACACAGAGAGGAGGCAGGGGTCAAGCTATTCTCCAAGGCACCCTGAAGGCCAGACAAGGAATAATGGATGAAAACTGACCAAGGAGAGATTTAACCTGGAAATAAGGAAAAACTTTCTGACAGTGAGAACAATCAACAAATGGAACAGCTTGCCCTCAGAAGTTGTGGGAGCGCCACCACTTGAGACCTTCAAGTAGAGATTGGACTGCATTTGTCAGAAATGGTGTAGGGTCTCCCGCTTGGGTGGAGGGTTGGACTAGATGACCTATAAGATCCCTTCCAACTCTGATTATCTGTTATCTGTTATCCCTTAATTTATAGATATTGGAAATGTTGAGGTGGAGCAAAAAAACCCAGCAACTGAATAGTTAACCTTGACTTAGATTTTTTTTTTTTGCAACTGCATGTAAGTGTCAATGCATACCTACTGTATACTGCAAATGGATTGATGGGTAAGCATAGGTTACAGATTGTTATAGACAGGCCAATGAGCACACCTCCCAAATCTCAACTATACGTTGTGTGAAGATAACAGAATAATAGTGTTTTCTGGTCCAATCCCCAGCTCAAGCAAGAAACCATTTTAGACAAATGATTGTCCGATCTCTTTGTGTGCCCTACATGCTGATTGGTTGATCTGTCTTCTTGTTGGGAGGTGGGCAGAAGGCAAGGAACATTTTGGTGACATTAATATTCACAAAAGTAAAAATGCAACAGCTATGCAACTGTCTGTGAATGACAGACACATACATTCCCTGATGTGCAATGATGCAGAAGTCTAACTGAAGCTTTAGAAAGAAAGAGTGAATACAAATTGTCTGCATTTTCTGCATTCATCTTTTGGATGGCTCAGACTGATTAATGATTGGTCCTTTGTGAGTTTTAGAGCGGCAAGCATATGGACATCATGCTGATTATGTTTTTGATATGTAGATGTTGAAGACAAGTTGGGGAATCACCAATTGATTTTCAAATGATTTGGCATAATTTGCAAATGTGAGATTAATGGAATGTTACAACAAATATCATATAAATGGTCCAAGGTTATTTTAAATACGTTTTGTGGAAAGAGACCTAATATCTAATGTACAGAGACAAACACAACATAAATAAACTTTTAAATGCACTCTCTCTTCCTCTCTCTGTTTCTAGTTTTAGTCACAGCTGAATACTTTCCCTTCTCTAATAAATGTAGATCTTCAAAAGTTTTATTTCAAAATATATCCTGTTAAGCAATGCATAGAAAAGGGTAGATATGAGTAGGATTCACTGCAAATTATCAGTGATCTAGCCTGCTTTGTATTCTTCTTTTTTAGAAATATTGGCAGCAAATCTTTAAAAAACCATTCTTTTACTTTGAAAGAAACAAGAAAAAAAGAAGAGTAAATTCAAGATGTTTTCTGAAAGGGTTCAATTAATCTCTGCATTTCTGCCTGAATATTGATTTTCTGGGTGCTATTGGCTGAATTAATGTACGTGTATGCATAGTTTGCACATTTGCAATGGATTATATTCAAACCCACAATCCGATTTACATTTTTAATCCCCAATTTTAAGTTTTTACAAGTCTCTGTAAGAAATTGGCTAGAACTGAGATGTACAGATGCAATGACATTACTTTGCCTGCAACAACATCAAAAATGGTGATATCCAAACATATTATGTGTGGGCACTACTATCATGTCTCCCCTAGTCCTTCTTTTCACTAGAGTAGGCATACATTACTGAAAGGAAAGGGTAAATTATTTTAAGAATCTCACTTCACTTTTCAGAAGTTTGGAGGTCTTTGATTTATTTATTTTTCTAAATATGTTATGCATATTTGAAACACCACAATCAACTTTTCTTTTCTTTTTAGAAAATCATTTTCCCTGTCACTGGAAACTGACAAGATACTGTAATGGAATTCAGGAAGATGGGGGGGGAAAACATGTGTTATAATAAACAAGGAGATTGGGTTATTTCTAATTCAACAATTCGATCTTTCTCTCTCATACCAATAATCTGCTTTATGGGCTTATAAATCACAAACATGAAAAAAAAACCAAGTTCAGTCTTGCAATAAATATTATTTGAGTCATTTAAATGCAATGAAATTCATATCATTGTGCAGAGGTTTTTAAGCCAATCACTTTAGTTAGCCATTTCTGTCAACATTAAAAACACCCTTCAGGGCAAAAGCTAAATGTCAGCATTAACTAAAGCTCCATTTCTGCTCTAATTGTAAGCAATCAGTTAGGTTTCAGACTAATGGACTTTCTGACATGTTGTGGACCAATAGTGAACTATCGTCTACCCACTTTCTTTCCGGTTTCTGTGGCTGAGTAAATTAAATGCAAATCTACACTACTGTTATTTCTTCAACAATATCTGGAGTTTGCAATTTTTTAAAAGTGTGACCAGTGTATTGCAATGATTGCTTTCCTCCAAGGTTTATTTACTTTTAAAAAATGCTTGTAGGCAGGGGTGGGATTCAATTTTTTAACAACTGGTTCTGTGGGCATGGCTTAGTTGGTGGGCATGGCTTGCTGGTCACGTGACTGGGTGGGCATGGCCAACTTGACATCACTCAAATCAAGGCACGCATCTCCTCACCTGGCCTCTCTTGACAGTGGGGATGCTGTAACGGTCTTAAGTGTGAAAAATGGTCATAAGTCACTTTTTTCAGTGCCATTGTAACTTTGAATGGTCACCAGTTTTAGATCAAAACTCAAAAAGGGTATGTATACGCGTTTGAATGTCAATCTTTCTAGCTAGCCAAGAAGCCTTGCTGAATGTCACTCATCTTGTCATTAAAAGCTGTTTTCTGGCAGCTCTGCTTCATTATTCAATTATTTCTGCAAAGTGCTAATTCCAACAGGGGAGTATTTCCTCCCAACAGCAGTGTAAAAAGCTTAGAAAAACCCTTCCCCTTTAAGAAAGTACCAGCAAAGAAAAAACCTCCTTCAGAGACAGTAAGTCTAGGCATACTGCCAAGAATGTAAGAAGGGTAAGGAAAAACAAAAGAAGATTTCTTCCAACAACCGAACTGCTTAGAAAGTTAACAACCGGTTCTAGAGAATAGGTGAGAACCTGTAGAATCCCACTCCTGAAGCCAGTGGTTATGGGTTATATTTAATCACTGGGCTGAGGTTAATCACTTGTTAGTCTTTGTTTTTAAACCAATAATGCTGATAAAGTCCTGAAATATTAATCAGGTATTATAACTTCCTAATATTGGAAGAATTGAGTACTGAAACCAACTACCCAAAAATATGGGGGTCTCAATTTAGGCAAAGTTTTTATGGTCACCAAGGAGTCTAATCTGGAACTGGGATTCAGGCTGGTCTGAATACAGCTGATGTTCTTCTAAAATTTCAGATTTTCAATTTGGAGATTTTTGAATGACTTATTGTAGATTCAGTTATCAGGAATGCCTTTACTCTTTTAATAATATTCCGGTTATCAACATTCCCGAAGATAGAAGATTTGGAAAAAATGATATATTCTCTCAATAACTATCTCATTTAGATTACCATAAGACTCTGTTTAGTGCTACCTTTGAGGCATGTCTAGTAAATAGATATAAATATGGTGCAAAATACTACAGCTAGGTTGCAAGTGATGATCAGCAATGGGAGCAAGCTGTGGGGAAATTGAAAGATTGTAGTGCATAGGAATCTCAGCTAATATTGAACGAGTCTATAAGAACCCTGTGAGCAGCATAGGAAAATATGATAAGCATCTGGTAATATATCCATTTAGAATCTTTAAATTTTGTCTCCCTGAATATTGCTGTATCAAATTCCTTTTATTACAGTTTCCCATTGGAATTACATTCAAATCAATTGCTTTTATTTTTTCTGTGATGATAGTTATTATCCCAAAAGCTGTCTTTCATGTGGGTGCATTTTCTTTTATAGTCTTATAAAATATAATTGCAATATTTCATGGGACTTCAAAAACTGGCAGTGTCAAGGGCAATAGCTAATCTATGCTCAAGGCATTGCACTTCTAAGTGAGGTGGAAAAATACAGTAATAGGGTAAACCCTTGCTCTGAAAAGCCTGCCAAATGATGTTTCAGTTGTCATATGAGGCTCAAGTACTTGACAGTTGCCTAGCTCTTTCCTGACAACCAGCTAAATCCCCAGGTAACCACTGGTTGTTGTTATAGGTTGCTTTTAATAATTTGTGGAGAGTTACTTAATAATTCCTTTTATAATTCTCCTTACTGAGAAGAACAAATTACTGTAGCAATGATATTGGTCTTTTTTAAACCATAGGACAATAAAATATGCATGTTCTATTGTTGGAATTTGCTGATTATTTTACCATGTAAATTATTATGCTGAGAACATTTGGCCTGTCTTAGCAGTCATTTAACATGCCAGCTAAGTGCACTTCCAAATTAATCAGTAGCCTGCTATGGTGTGTGTGTGTGTGTGTGTGTGTGTGTGTGTGTGTGTGTGTGTGTGTGTGTGTGTGTGTGTGTGTGTGTGT
>JANHFN010005425.1:42198-53283 GCA_032468175.1 Toxicocalamus goodenoughensis
GAGAAGAGAAGAGAAGAGAAGAGAAGAGAAGAGAAGAGAAGAGAAGAGAAGAGAAGAGAAGAGAAGAGAAGAGAACTTGAAGGTCTTCTAGTCCAACCTCCTGTCTAGGCAGGAAACCCTACCTCACTTCAGACAAATGGTTGTCCAACATCTTAAAAACTTCCGGTGTTGGAGGATTTACAACTTCTGGAGGCAAGTTGTTCCACTGATTAATTGCTCTGTTAGGAAATGTCTCCTTAGTTCTAAGTTGCTTCTCTCCTTGATTTCTTTCCACCCATTGCTTCTTGTCCTACCTTCAGGTGCTTTGGAGAATAGCTTGACTCCCAGTTCTTTGTGGCAACCCCTGAGATATTGGAACACTGCTATCACGTCACCTCTAGTCCTGCTTTTCATTAGACTAGACATACCCAGTTCCTGTAACCATTCTCTTTCTAGAATCTCAACATCTTGTTTACATTATGGCAACTAAAACTCGATGCAGTAATTAAAAAGGAAAGCCATAACCAAATGAAAGTCCTATCAGGAAGGATCTATTCAGAAAGAATTAAAATAACTTTCAGACATATTTAGAAAGGTTTAACATATATTGTTAGGAAACCATAGGTATGAGACAATATGATTTATCCACTGCAAAGGAATCTTGGATGTATACACCAATAGAGAAAACACACCAAGTACAAGGTCAGACAGATTTTAAGGGTGCAATGAATGGAGCTGTTTCTGAAACAAAAATATAATAGGTGCTTTGCTTTTTTCCTAGCAGTTGTTGCCCTGGCCTCCCAACCCAAACATTGTAGCTACACTTAACTATGGGTGAACCTGAAACAAATGTGTACTATCATTCTTCTACAAAGTAGAGGAAAATATTTTCAATACAATTGACTCTTCTGCCTAAGGGAAGATTAAAATCTGGGTCTCCCCTCCCCCACTCTTAGTCTAGCAGTTTAAGCATTATACTGTCTTATGTGTAATGTGTAGGTTCCAAGATATTTTTATCCTCTCCCTGTGACTATTAAAGATGCTTGGGGCCAAAAGCTACTATTCATTTCTATTTTCAAACTATACAAGAGTTTTAGTTTGCTGATCAAGTCCGGGAAAATCTGTTCTGTGATCTGATGAATATCTTTTATGTTAAGAGCTATTTAGATATAAGACGGTTTTCTACAGATCAGTGCATGAAAGAAAGAAACTGTGGGTCAGAATTATTGATATCCTTCAAAGTGAAGCTTTGAACCTTGGTTTTCCTGGCATGGATTCCCACAATATTATTCAGATAGATATAGAATTTCTATAGTTTAACTAATTAAATTTCAGAGCAGCTCAATACAGGAGTAAATGATACAAGAAGAACTCTACAGAATCAGTGTTAAGTTGGTATGATTTCTAATACTTAGCTCCCTACACCACCACTTGAAGAATAGGCACCATGGCGTTGCATGACTAATGACTGTCCTTTTTCCTACCAAAGACAAAGTGCCTTGGTGCCTATCCATCATTTTACCACAAATGCACTGAAACAATAATGACACAAACAGGGTCTGGCTTAAAGCAAGTGTTGGGGCTTCTCCTTTGATGAACCAAAGGGAGCACATTTTAACTCATTGGAAACGTGGAGAACTGTGAGAGTAGTAACAAAGAATCCTCTCATGGGATATCATGAATACCTTTTTAATAGTATAGTATAATACTTTAGCATAGAAAGCAGCAGTTGTGAAGAAGTGTTATGTTATATATTACTTGCAATATTTCTACAAAATGTATTTGCTAGATGGTAATGGAGAAAGGTGATGTTCCCTTACTTTTCCTGTGATATATTCTGTTCGTTACTAATGCTGTAGTGAAGGTGCTTATTTTGTCATGCAGTGATTTTGGCAGGACTTATTCGCTTGGATGTTTTCTGGGATTATTCATTAATATCCCTACAATTTCATGCCCACATAGTTGGTATTCAGAGTCTAAAGCCGAATCTTAATCTTAAATTTAGTAGTAATTACAAAATAAATTGGATTCTCTCTTTTTTCCCCAGTTTGCAGTTGTCACAGTAAGCAAAGCTGCCTTTGAAAAGGTTTCAAGCACATCTCCCCAACAATGAATAGGAGAATTATTTCTATTTGAGTCAAATGGACAATGTGCCTGTCCAATATGCTGTGCTATAATGGCATGCCCTCCCTCCCAAAAAGGAACCGTATTATCATGAGACACCAGACAACTCATAGGAGAAGGATAAAAATTATCAGTTTGATACATTGTTCCTACATCTGGTGACTCCAGATTTAATTTAGCAATATTGGCTCTGTTGGCTGTATCTTCAGTCTATAAGAACATTTATTATTATGGTTGGTCGCGCAGTGAGCCAGATGTTTAGCCTGGATTTAGTATTTTTATCCTTCTATCAAGTACTTCCCAAGAACCTGGGATAGGCAGATGTTGTTTGATGGTATAAAGCAGGGGTCCCCAAGCTTGACAACTTTAAGACTTGTCATTCACAATTGACTGATGATGATTTTGTCAATGTTGATGATGTCCAAGCCCTGCTCCAGATATTTTCAGATTGCATTCGAGGTGCCTGTTACTATGGGCACTACCTTTGCTTTCTTTTGCCACCGTTGTTTTAATTCTACTTGCATTTCTTTGCCTTTTATTGTTTTCTCCAGTTATTTCTCTTATGTTCTTCAATTTCTGGGTACTGCCACATCCATTATCCAGACTTTGTCTTTCTTATTAACAATTATTATTATTTCACATTGTGATTAGTATTTGTTAAAGTGAGGCTGGGAGGGAGAAAATCAAAGATGCATAGCTGTAGAAGGAAATTTGCATTACTAATAAACTTTTTGATTATCCATTCAACAAATGTTGCCTTTTTCCCCAACCCGCAACCCCCCCCCCAAAAAAAAAAAACCTGCAATAGCATGCAGGAGATGTGACTTAAAGAATAAAAATATTGCAGCTGACACTGAAAATGAAGATACATTGAAATCTGTTTATTGTTTTTCCCCCATTTAGTGTGTGATAGGTTTCAGCTTTTAATTATTTCCTACTAATTCTCAGTTAAAAAATACCCACTGAAACTGCTACTTCTGAAAGAAAATAACAAGAGTTTCTAGCTATCATAAATCATGCAACAGAGAGTAATCACTCCTAATGGAATGCAAGAATGGCTGACAAACTTCTATTATGACATAGGCTCTATATCCCAACTTTGGCCCAAATAAGTAATGTGATCAAATTCCTTTCTAAATTCTGAAGGTTATTATCTGAGTATGGAAGAGAAAATTTAAATTGAAGAAGATGAAATGGCTGAGGGTCAGAAAGCCATCCGATTCCAAGAATAGTCTATCTTTAGTTTTTGGGCAGAGTTACATCGCCCATTCCAAGCCCATTCATTTTTCTTGACTTTACTAGATTATTGTTTTTAGTTTAAGCATTTTTTAAAAATTCTTAACTTGAAGAAAGTACTGAATATAGTCAAAGTACTGAGATACACACAGTAATGAAGTAAATTTATTTTAGCTGAAGGAGTTGTGACAGCATCTTAGTTTGCCTATATAATGCTGCCTGCTTCTTCATGGTGCAGGAACAGCATATCTTCAGGACTGCATTCTCTCAACTGGTTCTGCTCATTTGATAATAGCAATAGCACTTAGACCTATATACCACTTCACAGTGCTTTACAGCTCTCTCTAAGCGGTTTACAACATCAGCATATTTTCCCCAACAATCTGGGTCCTCATTTAAGTGGCCTTGGAAGGATGGAAGGCTGGGTCAACCTTGAGCCGCTCAGAATCGAAATCCTGAGTACTGCATTCTAACCACTGTGCCACCACGACTCTTCAATGTCAGGTAGAATGTCAGGGGTGGTCACAAAGAAGAGCAGCTTAATTTTCTCAAACACCTGAAAGAAGGACAAAAAACAATAGATGGAAACTAATTCAGAAGAGATTCAACTTAGAACTGAGGAGAAATTTCTTGGCTATGAGACCAATCAATCAGTGGAACAGCTTGCCTTCAGAAATTCTGGGTGCCCCATCACTGAGACTTTTAAGAAGGGACTGGACAGCTACTTGTCAGAAATGATGTAGGGTATATAATGCACGAGGAGGGTATTGGACTAGGAAACCTCCAAGATCCTTTCCAACTCTGTTATTCTGTTGTGGAAGAAGGTCATTCTGGGCCCTTTCTTTCAGAGGTTTGTAGGAACCTTTGCATTCTTTCTATGGAACAGTATTCCCCAAGATTGGAATGGCTCCAGCCCTGCTGAGCTTTGGAAAGGCTATTTCACAGAATGCCTCAGAAATGGAATTGTTTGGAATATTTTTTTTCAATTTGAGATATTCATCCAAATTGAGTTTCGTATTGTTCCTTGGTAGGGAAGTTTGTGTTGCATGTATTGTGTATATTTTTAACTACGTAATTCCAGGGTCTATATAGTGATTGGAACCACATATACAGTGCATTTAGTAAGTATATAAAGAAGCATTTTTAAAAAATCAATTCCCCGAGTCTCATTGCATTTCATGGTATTATTTACAAAAGAATTCTGTAAGCTAAAGTGCGCTGGATGAAGGACAATCTGAGATGCATTCTTGAAGCATAAGCTTTTAAAGTCATTTATAAAGGAAGCTGATTTAATTTAACAGTTTAAAGATAATTGACTGAATAAAGGGGAAAAAAGTTCTAACTTGATCTTTACATATTATTGCAGAAATGGAACATCTTTTAAAACCTAGAGAGAAGGTTAAACAAGTGGGAAAATATATTTGATTACTGAACTTGCAGTTCTTTTCAGAAGTAAAGGGAAAATGAATTTTTTTTTTAACTTTAAGCTTCAAGGAAAGAATAAGGACATTATATAGATGATCTCCACAGTCAGCACAATTCAGGTGAACCTGAATTTTTGGAAATCACATCTGCAGTGGAAATCACCATATGTTTTTTTTTCTTCCCTGCAATAAAACTGCATGTACATTAAGGTGTATTCAATGGTATAGCACTTGCAAAACATATTTCGATACCCACAGATCAATTTCCTGCCAAGTTTCATTCATCATTGATATTGAAACAGGAGTACAATTTGTAGCAAATCTGTTCCTTCCAATTCCATCACAGAAGCTTCAGCATCCCTTGCAAAATTGTCAGGCTGATCTTGACAAAATAGAGCAGGAGATTGACACTGTGCTAAAAATATACGGAACTCAAGAAAACTGCTAGTTCCAAAAACCTCTTTCTACTGAGGGAGGTTGCTTCAATGATAAAACTTTTGGGGGGAGTTTTTAAATTTTTGTAAGTCACTTTTCTTATCTATAAATTTCACTCAATTTAAGCACAGAACGCAGCTGATAGGTCTAGTCAAGTTCAGCAAGCTTATACATTTGCTGTTGACATAAATGTCACCCAATGTCAAGTCAAATCTATGCCTATAATTGATGGTGTTTTGTTTATGTAAATGTTTATGTATGTAAATTCTTATTTACTAATAATAATAGCAATAGCACTTAGACTTATATACCACTTTACAATGTTTTACACACCTCTCTAAGAGGTTTACAGACTCAGCATATTGCCCCCAACAATTTGGGTCCTCATTTTACCCACCTTGAAAGGATGGAAGGCTGAGTTAACCTTAAGCCTGATGAAATTCGAACTGCCAAATTGCAGGCAGCTGGCAGTTAGCAGAAGTAGCCTGCAGTACTGCACTCTAACCAACAGCGCCACCGCAGCACATTGTTATTAAATAATTATTTTTATTATAAATATAAGTTTCTATGAAATCATAACTGAAAATTTTCTCCAATCTTCCTAAGTATATGTCATTTTATGAACATTATGGACACCTTTTCTTATAATATATTTTTTGAAGTTTAAAAGTACAAAAATTAAAAACCATAATACAAACTAAGAAAAGTCTAAAGTAGAGAAAGAAAGGAAGGAAGGAAGGAAGAAATGTATACTGAATAAATGACTTCTCCTTTATCAAGTGTTAACCATTTCAGTAACTTAATGCCTTCTACAACATTTCAGCCAAAAAATGTCTTCATCCCATACCTCATATTTATCTATTAACAAATAATATAGCCTCATCTCTCAATTTTAAACAGCAAGGGCCCCTTAAGACTAAACAGAATTATATACATTAAACAAGTAATATATAAAGGAATATAGCTTTATTTTAAAAGTAACTCATCATCTTCTGTCAAAATACAACAAATATCTCCTATCTATCAACACATTTTAAAGCCTCGTCATTCAAACTTAATCAAGAAAAATCCATGAAGAGTTACCAGAACAACAATTGAAAATCTTGATCCTTCAAATTCAAATAATGTCCTACAAATTACTTTCTTACCTTTTTCTCTTCATTGCTTCTCAGAAACTCCTTCACAAGTTTAACACTTTCCTTCAGTTTTAACACCATAACATATCATTGTTTTCTAGTAACACATATAAATCATGCATCACCGACCTTGAAATAAGTTATACTGATTTTATGGTGCTGATTTCCAAACCAGTTGGCCTTCTTTCCCTCAAAATAAGCAATAAAATAAGAGCTAAAAAGCTTATATCAATTTCCAGTTGCTAAGAAATTGAAATTTTCACAAGAAAGGAAATAAATGTTTCCAAGCAGCTTAATTACCCCATAGCTGAGAATATAATATGAAGTCTAATATAGTGATTTACTTACTAATTTACTAATTTAGTTATTTAACAGTGTGCTCCTAGATGGCAACTAAAGAGTGACGTCACTCAAAACATTTGACATTGATTTTAAATTATGAAAAAATTTCCAAAAATGAATGGATGTCTGAGGAAGCAGCTTACCAAAATAAGACAACCTGAAATACATGTGATGTCTGTGGGACTAAAATATTTCTCATTTTAAAAAATGTTATTCACTGCTGAATACAGTAATTATAAAATGCCAGTACCATGAATAGCTGTCAAAAAAAAGTTAATGCTGTTTTGTTTGCAGACCATCTGTAATTCTTAAAAAAGCAGTGAATAATCAAGAAACACATGAGTCAGGCAATTTAAAAGATTCCCCCCACCAACATGACCAGCAAGAACTATATAGACAGGATCAACAGAGACTGGGTTAGATCCTTATTGAGAGCACTTTCACACTGTAATCCAAATTTGCTACTTAAAAAATGTTACCCCCTCACCTTATAATTAGATTTGTGCCATCGATCAATCAATTATTTTATCATTAATAGTATTTTTTTAATGAAGGACCAACATAAGTATTTTTTCTGTTCCTATGGATGTCGTTCCCTTTTGGCTGCTGAAGATTTAAGTCTGTCATTTGTTCCTTATTCTCTTTTTTATTTTTTTATATCCCATTTTCATTATTTTTATTAATAACACAAGGCAGTGTAATGATCCTAATACTCATTCCTCCTCTTAATTTTACCAGCACCCCAACTCTGTGAGGTAGGTTGGGCTGAGAGAGACTAACTGACCCAAAGTCAACCCACTGCTTTTCATGTAAAAGGTTGGACTAGAACTTATACTCTTCTGGTTTGTAGCCTAGTGCCTTAACTTCTAGAACATTCAGTTTGGAATTAACATGCTTCAGGTTTTGTTCCCAATAAGACAAAATTAATGGAGGTAAAAATGCTTTCTAGTTCATAAATTATCATAGTTTGTCCAAGCAAAATTCAAATATTAGGACTTTGGTCAGTACTCTACTGCTTCTCCAGTCTCTTTATCTGCTCACCACATTTGCTTTGAGGGAGAAAATTCATACCTAGTCATTGTTCAGTTGCAGGCACCCTTTGGATTAATTGGGAGGAGAAGGGAGGTTATGCCAAAATCCACATTGCATTACCATAGAAAGGATGAAGTGAACATTGGTTGATCCAACAAAGAAAGAGCAAAAAAAAAGTACAAAAAAATGATACAAAATATCTTCCTTGGAGCAATAACTGAACCAATGAACTTCTAGAATTAATCACCTCAGTGATTAATGCAAAAATCAGCAGAAGTCTACAGGTTTTCCCTGTGGAAATAACTTGAGCAATCTCCATACAAACCCTCTGAAATCTGTATATCCAAAATCAAATTGATTTCAACAGTTCTTTTAATATGACCGAACTCATTATTTAATTTACTTGTTTCTTCTTTTTAATGTTCTCAAACTAAGTTGAAAATATTGGAGCAGGGAGGAAGAGATAAAAAGCTTGCGATTTCTCTCAGACTCCAGCTTGCATTTCCTAGCACAAAGATTTATGGTATATTTCAGTAGGGTGAAATAGTAAGAATAAAAACAAATGTAAACATTGAAAAACATAGCACGGATTTTGCTACAAGCAAACATTATGTTCAGGAATTTAATCAAAGCAATGTATTAATCTAAGAGATTCATCTTTGAAGTGACACTAGTTTGTGATATTGAATTTGCTCACTAGCTTCCTCTTCAGATCTTCTAGTTTAAAAAATGTAAGTAAGAAAAACCTCCATTTATTCCTAATATGTAGGACCCAGAATGGGGGAAAGTTTATTGATCATTTATGTAGTAGATTTGTATGATCACACGTAAAACTCTTGTGTTATACAAGCCAACCAATGGGAATAGTTGCTTAAATTGATATTTCTCTATAAATGTACTGAATTTGCATGGTGAAATGCTATCCATTAGCCAGAAACCTGGTACATCAATGAAAGACCCTCCAAGAAAAAATGCTTCTGATACCAGAACTAAACAGCATGTGCCTTTGTATTAACTATTCTTTTCTCCTCCTAATACAAAGCCTGTGTATTCCACTGCTGATCTTTCTCTACAAATACAACAGTAGTTTTCAACTGGACTGTGCAAAATGTTGTTGAATTATAATTTTGCAGGCAATAAGTAGAAGATGATAAGAAGTTAAAGGAAAAGTTTCTTCAACAACAGTGGTTGACCCCATTGCTGTAGAATTTATAATCATGTATAGCACACTAGGTCCATTTCTTATCGGTTGAATAATTTGTTTTTTACTTTATATGATTAAATTACACATTTCTACATATGCAGAGGCACCTTGTTCCCTTGAAGCTGTTTTAAAATTTATCTGGTCATTGTCCCTCCTGGAATATCTTGACATCTTGACATTCATAATCTTGGCACCTCTGTGCGTGTCTATTTACAGATAACAGACAAGGGCCTTTTATTTGTTTCTACAGAAACATTTCATAAGGGAACTTCAAAAAGCTTGTCTGTCAAAATGTAATGTCCTCTGGAACTTTCATATAGCTATTTTGAAGGCAGTGGGTAGGTTTACTATATGCAAACCAGAGTGGGTTTTTTTTCTGCTGGAACTGCCTGAAAAGTAGCTTGGTGTGCATATCCACAGGCAGAAAATCAGGGAGAGGATTTGAAACAGTCATGTGGACCTTTAGAAGATGCACCTGTTTTAAGGCTTTGAGGACAGCTTTTTTGTTTGTGCTAATATGATTTGTGACACTCCCTTTCAAAATGCTTTGTACAGAACTAACGTCTGGTTCTAGAACAAGAAGTAGAACAAAAATGGGAGAAAGAGCAATTAAACAGGAAAGATTTGAGGAAATATAGTGTGAGATAGATGGATAGATGGATGGATGGATGGATGGATGGATGGATGGATGGATGGATAGATAGATGATGGATGGATAGACAGAGAGACAGATAAATAGAGACAGACAGACATATACATCAATGGATGGATGGTCAGTCAGTCAGTTTGGGACACTAGGATGTGATCTACTAGATGCTTAGTCTATATTGTTTGCAGTCTTAATCATCATCACGCTCTAAACTTGTGTTCTCTTAAGAACTTTTTCTGCCAGGAAAAATTGTGCCTCAGTCCAAACAATGCTTTACATTATGGTGATCATTTTAATTTCCCTGAATTTCCTATTTTACTTGTTGTTGGTCAATGGTCAATTGATATAGCATTTCATCATTTTTTTTCTCAAGTCATCTGAGGTAGAAGGGTTTACAAACAATGAAGCACAGGAATGTGTGAGCAGATTTCTTTATTTGTAAGTAGCTAGCTTGGGGAGAGAAGGAGTTGTTATAACATGTGATTGTTATAATCTTTATGGTCCTAGAAAACTATAGGTAATACCGCAGTTTCTCCCCCCCCCCCAAAAAAAAATAAGACCCAACTGGGAAAAAAGCTCTAACATGATTTTTCAGGACTCTTAATATAAGCCCTAACCTTCCCCCCAAATAAGCCCATTAAGATCATCAGCCAGATGGAAGCATTTTAATAAGAGGTCTTTAATAAGACCTAACTGGAAAATAAGACCTAAATGCGATAATAATATAACATCCAATCTTATTTTGAGGGAAACATGGTAGTATGAGAGATGAGAGAATTGCAAAGTGGTGATACTAACTCAGATAAGGGGTATTCTGGTTGGTGTACAAAAATGCAGGAGTTTGCTTTTTAAAAAGGAAAACACAGAGGTACCCTGGATTAGCGGTCACCAACCGGTGGGCTGTGAGAAAATTTTGGTATGCCGCAGAGAAATCTCACCCCCAGAGCATCCCCCTAAATCAATTAATCCAGGCTACGCAGAAACACAAGGCTGCGCCGCCCACATTGCTCATGAGAACCCTCCCCGCCCACTCACTCCTTACTGGCAAACTTGCCTGCTAAATTGCTATTTTTCCTTTTTCTAACCATCATCTGTTCTGCTCAGGGGTGGGATACAACAAGGTTAACTACCAGTTTGGTGATTTACGAGGTTCGGTGATTTATGATGTGCTTCCCTGCATGCTGCTCACACACACCTGTAAATCATCATCAGCACGCTGCATGCAGAGAAGCAGCCTTTGAAAAAGCTCCTTTTTCCTGATTTTTTAACTGCAGCTGTGCGTCGCACAGCAGCTGAAGTTGAAAAATCAGGAAATAAAGGTCAGATAAGAGCCCAGGTGGGCAGGTGAGTAAAAACATCAGCAGACATAGAACCAATTCTATGTCTGCTGCTCTTCAGAGCTACCAGTTCTACAGAGGTGGACAGAACCGGTAGAAACCCACCCCTGGTTCTGCTGTGTCAGGAGATTTAGATTAGCTAGGAAGCAGGAAATGGTTGGATTTCTTGCTTTCTAGCTAGTCTTTA
>JANHFN010005426.1:47725-58455 GCA_032468175.1 Toxicocalamus goodenoughensis
AATTGCTGTTCACCGCCCCGAGTCCTTAGGGAGAGGGGCGGTATATAAATATGATTAATAAATAAATAAATAAAAATCAGTAAATGCTATTACAGGAAGTTCTATCACATCATTTCAGAAAACACCCATAAAATGACATATTTTATAAGCAGCAATCATTGTTTTCCTCTAATAGGGGAAATTGGAATTCATTATCATTTTCTCATTGTCTACTCTTCCTGTGAGAAAACTGCAGTGAACTGACTATATTCTAGTAATTGTATATAGAAATCTACTGAGACTGTGGCTTATCTATTATTCTTGAGATTTCAAAAAACTTGTTCTATAGAGGCAGTTGTTAGTCTTTTCCTACTTCTTTGCATTCTTTGAAACATAAGTTTTCTGTAGGATTACCATAGACAAGGATGCTGCTGGCATATATGGCACTCTTATGTGCAAAAATATTTTTAAAATACATTTTACATATGAGAATATGTACTTGCACACCAATAAAAAAACCTTTTATTATATTCTAGCCATGCACATGCATGTTTGTGTGCTGTTAAATACCCTCATGCAGTAACCTTTTGTGGTGCAAAATGTGCACAATTGGTTGTCCTTATCATGGAAGTACATAATCAGATTGTACATGGTGAAACTGTTAACAAGAGCATTATGTCTAAATCATATTCAAATTAGATTATTTTAATTTATTTTACCATGTTTTGATAACAACCAATTTCTGCTAACACCAATTTCCAAACAGTTGTCTCAAAAGACAGGTTTTGTCTTTTAAGTTTTAGCCACTTTAATATAAATGTTGTTTCCAAAAGTAAACATATATTTTGTTTATATGAGTTGCCTTGTTGGGGAGATGGGCAACATATAAATTTAACAAATGAATAATCCTTAAAAATCCTTTATTTATCATGTGTAAACTAGATGGTTGTGTAGCAATTTCATTTGTGCTAGTGATTCACACATATAATTTAATTATATTCCATGCAAGAACTTCAGGAAATAATGGCAATGGGTATAGAATAATTATAAATAATATATATATGGCACATTCCTTCATTCATTGAAAAGACAATGTAAGCTAAGGGCTGCCACATAGTCATGTTGAAAAATAGTGTCTTCTAATCTTTGTTTCAGAGGTGGTATTAAGCAGGTTCTAACCAGTTCTGGAGAACTGATAGCAGAAATTTTGAGTAGTTCGGAGAACTGGTAGCGGAAATTTTGAGTAGTTTTGGAGAACTGGCAAATGCCATGTCTGACTGGCCCCATCCCATCTATTCTCTGCTTCCCAAATCCCAGCTGATTGGCGGGTCTTCTTTTGCTGCCCTGCACAGGAAAACGGAGCTACAAAGCAGGTTATTGGGATGGGGAGAGAATGGGGATTTTGCAGTATCCTTCCCCTGGAGTGGTGTGGGAAAGGAGATTTTACAGTATTCTCCCTCTGCCACTCCCACCAAGCCATGCCCAGCAAGCCATGCCCATAGAACCGGTAGTAAAAAAAACTGAACCCCACCACTGCTTTGTTTAATAAACTTTATGGTGAAATTCAGTCTATTTTAATTTTTAATGAAAAATATGAAAAAGCTTATTCAAAAACAGTCCAATAATTGGAGCTTGGTATTTCTATAGCTCATATGTTAGGCTGTGCCACACCTTACTTTGCAACTTTTTCTTCAAACCCTGTGAAGAAAGTTGCTTTTTTCATTTTCTGATTCAAAATAAATTTAACCCTGGATATTATTTGATTTTAACTATTGTGTGGCATGATTGTAGGTATGTTTACTCAGTTTGGATATCCTATTTGCTTCTGAGAAAAATAGATTGATACAAGCAAACTTAAAGCTACAAGAGAAATGGATGAGACTGAGGAGTCATGAAAATTATTACAACTTTTGAATAAACAAAGACAGCTTTAAGCATTATTGAATCAAGTGGTAGTCAATCAGTTTGAAATGGGATGTAGATTGGATTGTAATGCTGGCACTAAAAAGAACATCTGAAATTGAACATATCCAGGGACCATATTGTCAGGAAATTCTGAGAGTTTTTGTCCCATCATGTATTATTTGGCCTTGAGTAATATTTATATCTCTGTCTAAACCTAGCACATTTCAATTATTTATTATGCAAGCATAAGTTACCAATGAGAAAAAATGCTAGAAAATTGCTGTATGAATTGATGCTCTAATTGATATATGTTGTATTGAAATCAGTGGATCTTATTTCATCCTAATGTGTTTCAGGATCTGAATGCCAGGCTATAGCCTATAAATTCTAAATGGACCTTATGTTGCCGACACATAGAAGATTGCTTGTGTTGTAGAGTGATAAAAAGTGATTAGCAGAAAATGACTCATAGACATTGAGGCAAATATGATCTATACTTTATAGAGAAGAAACACCAATAGACTATAATAAGCAATATAGTTGCCAAACTCCAGGGCCAATAACAGTGGATTTTCTTCACTGCAGGATTTTCTTTGAGTCTGCTATTATATCTCTATAGATTTATAGGGTATATGGGATTGGCCAGCCTCACTTTGCCCAGCAGAAAGAGTTTGTTACAGACCTCATCAGTCAAACAATTTTGGCTGTCTGAGTCTAGGAGAAGAGTCTTTAATGCTATGCCTACTGCTTACTGGCACATTTTGCTGCCAGAAGCTCTCTACCTTCTTGGTCTTCCAGAAGGGCCTTAGAACCTGGTTCCTCTGGCTGGCTTGGAACCCTAATGGAATGCTCTATGCTGGAGGTGTGCAATCTACCCTCTTGGTTTTTAGTTTCTATTTAATAGTTATCATTTTTTTAAAAAAATATGTTTATCTTTTTATAATTTTGTAAGCACCCCAAAGTCTCTTCATTAGTAAAATAGATGGCATATAAATTAATTCATTAGCTGTAAGTCCAAGTGGAATGTCTTTACCAATGACATAAAATCATTAGCTGGCTACAAAAACAGCAATGATGAGACAAAACAAGGCATGCTCTCACATTAATTCAATGGCATCACAAAGTCTAAGTTGTTCTACATGCGTATATCCCAAATAAGAAACATTTCATTCAATATATTTAGTGACTACTAAATTAATAAGCACCACCAGAAGAAGCACAGACACATAGTTCCATTTATATGATTGTACATAATGCTTTAACAAAGGCAGCGATCCTATACTTGCCCTTTTTAAGAAGTAAAACAGATTGCTATTAGTTAGTTCAGTCAGATACAATATGGAAAACTCTGGAACACACAAAGAAATACTGTACAAAGACAGAATGACGAGAATGCTAACTGAGTAGAAATACAATTGCTGGGATATCCAAGCTGTATTACAACACATAGGTCTGTTGGGGTAGTCATGACCACATGTTGGCTTTCTTGGCTGTCATCTTGACTTTTTTTTTTGACACCCACACTCTTCATGCGATGGTCCACTGTTTTGATTAACAGACTGCATGGTACATTCCTTGAAGGTGTGTTCTTATCAAAGCTTCATTAGGACAAAGTTTCTCTGTGAAACTCTGTATATCATTATTATTTTTGCTGAATGTTATAAATATAATGCATCCAGCTTTATATTCTGAAACATGTTTTATTATACCAACATATCTTTAAAACAATTCATTGTTTTGTTTAACTATTGAATTGGCACCTCTTCCATCTAAAAAAGGACCATTGTTATCAAAACTTGTCCAATGTAATATTTTATTGAATTAAGCATAATTTTAGAACTGCAGTATATAAATGTCATGAGATGTCAAAATGATCTTCTATTGATATTCATATACTGAACATTCCAATTCTTCATTCCATTTTGAACCTATGCTCTTTAGTATATTCTAACATCTTTTTATATATAACTATTAAAGGTGTAATATTTTTCAGGCACCTGATTAAATCTCCAGTGCTTAGAGGGGATTTTAAAGCACTTATGACTGCTGATATGTACTTAGACACCAAAAATATTTTATGCAAATATACTGTTATTCTGCACTCCAGGTTTTTGTTGAAGAAAAAAACCATGTTTGGTTTCAAGACGAACTCGACCTAAATGGAAGAAGTCATTTCATTTATTTCAAATGTTCTATAGCTGAGACATAGAAAATATGATCAATGTGCGCAAGGTATTAAATTCAGTAAGTACATATCTGGCTGCCTATCTTCTGTGGTTTACAATCTTGAGTTGTAAGAGAAATATAATACACGAGCAGAATTCTTGTCCCTATTCTAGACTGACAATCAACCCATAGCTTGTACAAGCAACACTACTGGTTTTGGGCTTGATCTTGAACTTCTAATATAACACTCCTTGTGCATGGAATACCATTGACTTAATATTTGTCTCACTAGAAATAACCTTTACCCATATCAGAAGAGGTGAAAATGCTGCCAACATAACTGTTTCTTTAATACTTCTCTGGCACTTTTTAATTTTCATTGTCCTTGACTTTTTATTGGAGTTATATTCACTTCACTGCTCTCTGTTTCTTACATCTCTTCTCTTTGTTTTTGAACTTCAGAAGCAGAGCTGTATAATATGGCACAACAGCAGGAATGCTTGATCAGTTATTCAAACAGCTTTGCCCCAAATCAATTCAGCTGCTTGAGTACTCAAATGATACACTTGAAAAAAATTGAAGGGATGTTCAACATGAATATATAAGCAATGTCTACTGCTACCCCAGTGTGCATGTCAGCCCCCCTTTTACAAGGAAAAACATTCTTCTTTTGGAAAAAGAGAATAGAGGTGATTGATGATAAAAAATAAAAGACAGGAAAGGCAGTAGCAAAGGAAAATGTGCACTTTTTTTGGAGATTGTTTAGCTACAAATATTCATGAACACTTACAAATTTCATAAGAATCAGAGTAAATGCAAATAAATCTGCACTCATTTCTACAATATATATTTCAAAGGTAAATTAATCACAGATTACTGCAGGCTTCTAGACTGGAACAGGACATACAGACAAATAATAATAGAACTCAAAAGAAAAAAAGCAAAATAGCTTGTATGTTCTTCAGATATGTGAATGTTTAACTCCCAGAATTATGCAGCTAGTGTAGACATTGCTGAGGATTTTGGAAATTGAAGTGTACACAACGGACATGTATTGTTATTGTTGGGAAGAACTGAAGTAAAGAGATAGTCAGAATTGATTTCTTGACCAAGCAATGGTCCAGGCTGGCCTACGTCTGGAAAAATCAATGGCTTATATTTGAATAATGTATTAATTTTATTTATTTCTATTTATCATATTTAGAGACCACCATCTCACTCATGGACAACACTGAGCGGTGTACAATATTATCTCATTCTACTCAAGTCTTGAAGTTCAAGATAACATGCATGATCCATCTGTTTTTTTACAACTGCAATAAAAGGTTCTCTTCTGTTGCAAAGCCTCTCTCTATATATATGAACACGGACATATGGGATGCTGCTTTACTCTCTTAGTAGAATCTTGCTGATATATTGAAGGTGAAAAAAAAAGCAATACTTTAAATTGTTTTTAAAAAACCCAACAAAAGCAACAATTACTTTTGTTCTGCTTATGTCAGTAGATTTCCCTACATCTCAGTTCATGTTATTTACATCATATGAATGGTTTCAAGTGCTTATTCTTTATTTATGATACTAACCATGGTGTTTAAAACCTTTAAATTAGTTTAATAGGAGTAGTTAATGCAGACTGTAAAATCTCGTGCTTTACCAAATTCTAAGGCTATGTGGCACTAAATTTTAAGCTATAAAATAATTAATATACAAATAGCAGAAATGTAAGGCAACAATATCTATCCTTTCTTTATGCTAATTAACATAATACTGTATGCTGTTATACTAAAACAACATATTTTACCAGTAAGGTCTAGGCAATATTTTATTTGTCATGTTTTCTTTCTTTAATTTGTTGCACAATATGGAATGCAGTACATAAAATGCATATTAAATTACTCACTTCAAGAGTTTCTTTTTTAAAAAAAAACACCACACTGCTTTGATGGTCAAAGTGCAAGGCTTACACATCTGTCTGTAAAATTGGATTACAGATTGAATTTGAATAATTAATTTTAATGTTTGGGATAATGCCCTGCAACATTAAACTTTAATTTGCTTATATATTTTGGTGCAGAAGGAATGCAATTTTCAAAATACAAAGTTCATTTAAAGGAAAATAGTGAAGATTCTTAGAAATTAGAAATGACATTCTCTCCTTATATCCAACGCACAATACATCTATTGCTCCTTGCCATATGATTCTTTCAGATTTTGATGAAATCACAGACATATTTACAATCTTCTGATTTTAATGCTTTTTTGGGTCCAGTCTGTATTTAAGCATATTTGTCCTGTGCTAATAAACATAAATTATTCAGCTTTAAGATACATTAAATAAGAACTACAGAACTAGGATTAGTAATAAATCTTCATGTTAATTTTGCTGTTGACTTTTGCTAGAAAATAGGAGCAGTATACCCTGTTATGCTATACTTCCATGTTGGAAGCATTGAAGTGTGTCCATGGTGAAGGGATTAGTGGGCGACATTACCGTTGCTCTGAGGGATGTCCAATTGCATGCTCCTTTCATGTTCCCATTAATGAGCTCATCAAACTGGCACCTATTTATCTACTCACATTTTGCATGCTTTTGAACTGCTAGGTCGGCATACATCATGTTGCATAAACCAACGAGGCCATAACTTATCAAATCCACTAATATCATTTACAATGTAAGGCTTACATTTCAAAGGAAATACTGCCATTTATTGGGAAATAGAAACACCAAGCCAGCGTTAAGAGAACTACTTTCATCCTAAATCTCATACTTTTATTGCTGAAAGGTAAAGCATGCCACAGTCACATTTAAAATATGTATTTCAGCCAAAGTATATTTTATGTGATTTACCAGAAAATATAATTTTGGAATTTATTATCTCACTTGGATAATTTGTATAAGGATAACTATATATTTTACAGCACAAAACAAACATGTCTCTCACAATGTGGGATTATACCTTGTTCGTCAGTTGTTTTCACTGTAAGTATAATATATGGTATGCTGCTGCAGTACCTTAGCTAGAAATTAACAAAACAAACTGCTGATTCTTAGTATACATAGCCATTTATAGTATGGCAATGCCTCATCTTCCCTTTGCCTGATGTTACCATTTGTACAGTAAATATACAGTCTGATATTAATCTATGTATGAGACAAAATAGGAGGCTGATGCATGGAAAAAGTTTGGGAGGTGAAGTAAATGAACATTATTCTATCAACTGGTTAATCATTGATCAAATCTAGATTAGTAATATAGCCAGTCTTTGTAGAACTGGAACTAGAATTTCTGTTAGCAAGTGAAGTGAGTGGGCTGTTTGGTGATGGCAAGTTCTGGCAGATCTGGTTGTGGTTATTAGGGAACCACATGCTTCTCCTGCCTCCAGCTGACCATTGTTCTCCTCACTTCCCCTTCCCTGTGCTGGGTTTTCCAATGTTGGTCAGTTGCATGTCCCACACAGTGTGAGCTCTGTTGTTACAGGGCTCGTCTCCAGCAACTGGCCATCAGGCTCTTGGCAGATCTACTTTGTTTCACCAGTCTCAGTCCATTGCCAGTCAAGGATTACACATGCATTAGTGAGCACAATGTGAAGAGATGAGGCAAAGGAGACGACAAAAGTCAACAGAAGTGATGGGTAGGCAGGAGCAGAATGCAGTGGCCTCTTTATCTTGGCTATGCAATGCAGCATTACCCAAAAGGCAGATATGGGGGTGGGGGAGATAGGCTGCTGGCAGAAGCAGATGAAGCAAAGCAGGAGAACCTGAGCTTCGGATACTGTGATGGTCATAAATGCGGTTGCTGGGCATTTAAGCTTTGATTATCTAACTTGGGGATACTGCAATGACTGCAATTTTGAAGACTGGTTGTAAATCTATTTTTTCAAAGCCTTAGTAAATTTGAACATTTTCTGAACACATGGACTATCTGTAATCAATGCAATTTTAGCTATACAATTTGGGATGAACACCCTTTGAATGGTGTGGGAGTAGGAATGGATTTGCAGGGGAAAAATTGCAGACTACAGGAACGATAGAAAAAGACCCAGCGGTCCATCAATTCTGTCTTTTGAGTTTATTATAAATATAAGGCACATCACAGATGAGATGACAGGTGGATGAACAAAAGACAGACATAAATATACAGCCAGACAATGCCAAGGACTAATGTTGCAGATTATGAATTTCTTAAATAGTATTTATTGTTAAATTATAAACTGTTGCCCTTCATAGTCTTACCAACTTCCAATTTAGAAAATTTTGTCTAGCACTGGTTCTAACTGAAATAAACCAGTTCCTAATCATCCTAGGAGCAGTGCTCTATTCATTACTTAGTTGGGTAATTAAACATTTGCAAGCAAACAATCAAACTCAGAGAGTATCAAGGACACCACAGAGCAGGAAATTGTTTAGGGCAATGTTTCTCAACATTGACAACTTTAAAATGTGTGGACCAGTTCCCAAAATTTTCCAGGGGGGTTCCCAAATTCCTGACAAAGTTGAGAAAACCTGATGTAGGATTAATGTACATGGTCAACTGGGCTCAACGGAACAGGCATTTCTTCAGAAATATTTGATTTTTTTTTTAGTGGAACAGTTTCATGTTCACTTCAAATATAGCAATAGATATATAGCCTGATTATTTTCTCTATCTAAACATTTCTTTTTAGGTGGGGAACAATATGTCTTTTGAGTAAATATGATATAGTGAAAAAGTACATAGAAAGGTATGCATAAAGACACACACACACACACAAGTACACAATTATCTAAAGCACAACATGCAAAATTGCATTGATTTATTTGATATTATTTGTCAACTAACATAGGTACCTGCAGCTAGCCAGGTTGTCCCTTTGACTGGTCATGTCACACTATAACTTCTGTCCTTTCACATTAAGACTTGATGTCACACAAGAACAGAGTTTGTGTTGATAAAAGCTGACCAGTCAGCCCTGCACAACTATATGGCCCATCCAAAGTCTGTAAGTTCTTGGAGTGGCTTAAAACAAAGAGCAATGAAAAAATATATGGAAGAAACACATAAATTAGGCTATCCATAAGTCAGAAGCAATCAAAAACACCCAAAAATTGAAACAAAATTATCTTCAACTTTTTACAAAAAAAGGAGGGAAAGAACTACTTGTTCTGGGGAAGGGGCATACAGTGTTTTAAAGAATGGGGTAACGATAGAGAAAGAAAACATGAACAGTATGTGCAAATAGGAAAGTTATTATTAGAAATGGACACACAAATGAATGCTTTTGTTTGTATCTAAACAAGCTACATTTAAGAAAATGTGAAAAATAAAAAAAAGATTTATTTAAGATTCTTGCCAAACTTAAATAAGATTAGGGAGAGAGTACAAGGTACAGGTTTCCACAGGACCTAATATTGACACCAAACTTCTGGAACTCCCAGACACCAAATATCATGCCAGGAAATTTATCTTGTTTATTACTTGATTTATATCCCACATTTATTTTGCACAAGTCCAGGCAATGTATACACTGCTCCCACCTTGTATTGTTCTCACACCAACAAACATACAAGAGGAATTCTAGGAGTTGAAGGTTACATATCTTAAAGTTGTTAAGTTTGAGAAATGTTACTTTAGTGCAATACAGACTGTTACTTCTTTTGCTTTAAGAAGAGTTCATACAAGATTGGTCTTTTAAAGTTTATAACTAATTTTAGATCTAACAACACATAAAAATAAAGGTGTCCAATATTTTTTATTAAGTCCTTATTACATAAACAAGATATTTTAACCATTTCAAATGCCAGACATTTTACAATTAAATTTCCTTTTATCACCAGTAATATGTCATTTCCTCTTAACATATTGTCATGAAAGGAAAACTGAATCTGGAGTCAATAAAAATAATATTTTTATGCCTTATTGGTCAGCTTAATACCTTATTCATACTTTGGTTCATTGTTTTTCTTGTTCTTTCTTTACTTTCTTTCATTATTCACATTGTATTTTATTGTTGATCTAGCTACCCAGAATCAGGCGGCACATAAAATGAATAAATCAAATAAAATCAAATTACTGCTATTTCATTGAGTCCAGGAAATATTCCTTGTAAAATAAAGCTTTAGAAGACTTTTCTTAAGTTGCCCTGGTAATTATATCACCAGGCTGGTTATCTAGAATAAATCTAATGCTTGTTCCAAGGTTCTGCATTTTATAGCTTAAATGCTACATTAAAAATAAATTAAGCCTTTTTGTTTTTATTGAAATAGGACACTTAAATTCTATTGTCACTATAAACATTTTCATAAAATGAATAGTGAATGGAATCTCTCATAATGTAAAAGCAGTTTTCAAGATGCACTAGCAGTTTAACTGAAGCACCAATATAGATTTTAATCAAAATAATATGTATAATGATCCTGCTCAGAATCATATACCAGGCAACAAGGTAACTCAATGAATTTTACTAAATGCATTGCATCACTAATTACTGCAATTAACGGGAAATAATATTATATAAAATAACCAGAGCTAATTATTTTTCAGACAGATACAGATAATCAGAGTTGGAAGGGACCTTGTAGGTCATCTAGTCCAACCCCTCGCCCAAGTGGGAGACTCTACACCATTTCTGACAAATAGCAATCCAATCTCTTCTTGAAAGTCTCAAGTGATGGCGCTCCCACAACTTCCGAGGGCAAGCTG
>JANHFN010005426.1:62945-74841 GCA_032468175.1 Toxicocalamus goodenoughensis
GCTGCTTTCAGAAAAGAAAGATGTTTTATGTTTGTGTTGTGTTTGTCTTTTGAAAACCAATAAAACTCTTTATAAAAAATAATAATAATAAGAAAACTCCTGCATATATATATTTTTTTTACTATAACTCTAATAGTACTGTCAAAAGAAACATTAAGAATCTGAATACTTCATCTGGAGAAGAAAAGAAAAGAAAACTAACCCCATAAGCAAACTCTTGGCAATATATGATCCTTATCCAAAGTGAATTATGGATGTTAAGCAAAAATATATATTTCCTTTGCTTAGGAAAAATGCAGGAGTATACATCTCATTAATAATTGAAACCACTTTATTTGGAAGCATCTTTTACTGAGTCAAGCAGAGGGAATATGAAACTCAATGAGTCTCAAGAAAAAATATGGCACTGCAACGAGAATTTT
Source organism: Toxicocalamus goodenoughensis (assembly GCA_032468175.1). Classification (NCBI taxonomy): domain Eukaryota; kingdom Metazoa; phylum Chordata; class Lepidosauria; order Squamata; family Elapidae; genus Toxicocalamus; species Toxicocalamus goodenoughensis. Next base: position 63,368 of record JANHFN010005426.1, read on the forward strand.
TCAATTTGGTCGTCACCATTTACTTGGAAAAAATATCAGTGCTGATGTATGTACCGGTAGCATTTGAGATTTTTGCTGAAAATTCTTTTGTTATTTCCATCCTTGACATTTTTGTAATCTTGCATATCATATTAGTGGAGCAAAGACAGAATTGGTCATCTAATTCTTATGACATATCTAAAATCTATGGAATGTCTAGATAAATGTGAAATGCTAGCTGGTGAATTTTGGCAGTTGAAATCCATATACAGTTAGTCATTGATTTACAGTCACCATTGGATCCAAAATTTCTATTGTTAAGCAAGACGTATCTAATGTACAGTTTTTGCCAGAAACAAAAAATAAATGCCAAAAACTGGCAAAAATATATATCACAAATTGAAATGATCATAAATGTGTACCAGTTGCTAAATGCCCCAACTTCAATCATTTGTCAAAACCTCAAAATCACATCATAAGTATCTTTGGGGGGATCTGTCATAACTTTGGACAGCCACTAAGTGAGAACTACCTATATTTAAAAACCTCTTTCTAAATTAAATTTGTAATTTTCCATTAGCACTGAAAATCAATAGTTAAATAGGATCATTAGGCTAAGCAGTCAATTGCTATACTAAGCACAATATACCCTTGGAGAGGTAAGCTTTAATCAGAAGTGAGGAAGAATTAGCAATTGCCTTGAGCAAATGCAAAAATCACTTTCTCCAAAACAATACAATAGGTAATAGATATCACAGTGCCGGTTTGATTCCTTGCCCCTAAATTGCTTGTCCAAACAAAACAAAACAAAACAATACAAAAACACAAATAATAACAACAACAACAATAATCTACAAACCAAAACCAAAATCAAACCATCAGCAAGGAATAGATATAATAACTCACAAAGGAAAAAGGAAGGACAAAATTATGAGATCAATGTATACTTTCCCACAAAGAAGCCTAAGGGACTAATAGATTTATATCTATGACCTCTAGATCAATATGTGTAGTTTAAAGAGAGAAGCTTATTTTGTATCTTGCTATTTTTCTGGCTTTTCCTATTCTGGCTAAGTAGCAAAATATTCTTATGGTATGTAGCAAAATCAGAACAAACTCAGATGAGGTTTTGGTATTCTGCAAAAGTATTCTTGGATATTAATCTTTTGGTGGGGGTTATGAACGAACACTCACAACAGCTTTGTTTCACACTCTTCCTTGCTTGCCTTCACACAATAAAGCCTCTACAAAATTCTCCCAAATGTAATTTATCCTTTTATTGGAAAATTACATTTTTTCTACCAGTCTGACACAAGACCTAAAGCCACAGAACTAGCAATTCTTCCAAGATTTTTTGTAAAAGGAAACCTAAACCTCACATTGTCCATTTGACTTTCTGCTATATTATGCTGCTAGTCAAAATATTAGGAAGATGAAATTGGAGAAATGAAGAAAAAAATCATTTTCAATTACATGCTACTGTTCCTCTTACCTTACACAGTAAATGGAATGTATTAGACTGGACAGGAAATGGAGTATAGAATATGTCAAATATTATTGGAGTGCATTCATGAATCTTAACTTGCAATCAGAAGATATGATGAAAACTTCTCAATTTTGCAACAAAATTGGACAAACCCAACCACAGATTTGACAGAGAAACTGTTAACATTTTAGATCAAGCCAAATCCAAAAGTGGCTGGGAATCCTGGAAGCTTGAAATTTCGATAAATGGCTGATGGCAAGTAAATACTCAAAGATAACATTATTTACATACCATTTAAAAGATATAATCAAAAGCCCAAGAAGGAAATAAATTATCAAGAACATATTCCCTTCAGAGCCAACACCAGATAATCAGAAAATAGCACTAGATAACAATCATAGAAAAAACAACAACAATACCCTAACAAAGGAACATTTAAGGAGGAAGCCCTGGCAGCAGAGTAGTTAGAATGCAGGCTAACTCTTCCCAAAATCTGGAGTTTGATCCTAATGGGTTCAAGTTGTTGGGGGCAAATATGCTGGTATTGTAAACTATCCAGAGAATGCTATAAAGCACTGTGGGGCAGTATATAAGTCTAAGTGCTATTGCTATTGTTAAGTCATACCTCAACCAAGCCTTGTAGGCTAAGCTACTATATACAGACAGTAAATCCCACTCTATCTCACACATACTCATTAGCTCAGTAATGAAATGTCTTCAAGAAAACAACCCCACTCAGACAGCACCAAGGACCCAACAGAAATGTAAGAGAAAGATATAATATACATAAAAAGATAATGGGAATTAAACAACAGCATAGAATTTGAAAATGAATTGGGTACATATGACAAGCACATGATTGCAAAAATGTATAAACTTCTATTGGGATTTGAAACAGAAGAGAAACATTTACAGATTGTATGATAAAATGGGTTACAAATTTTAGTTACAATATTGGGAGAGAATGGGATAAATTACTTGGGGATAATGCAGATAAAAAGACTGAAAATGCACATTTTGGTATAATTTAAAAGATAATTTTTACAAAACAAAATGAAATATTTTGGTATAACACCAGAGAAATTATCTAAGATATATCAAAATACTACTAGTTAATACTGGAAATGTGCAAAACATGAAGAGACATTTTACTATGCATGAAAGACTTGTGAAAAAGTGAAATAAAAAAGAAAAAAGGAAACAAACACATATAATGATGCAAATAATTTTAAAGGATAACATTGAGATAGAATCAAAACTTTTTTTGGTTGGCACTATGGATAGCCAGTTAGAAAACACTTACAGAAAATTGATTTAGATATGATAAGTGCAGAAAGATTGTATGCACAAATTATGGAGAAATATTGAAATATCCACAATGGAGCCCTGTGAAAATAGCAGAATTAGCAGAGATGGCAAAACTGGCTGCTTGGTCAGGGAGAAAACAATATATATTTATGGATTTTTTGCTAACAGTGAAAAAAATGAAATGGTGATTTCATGACTGAAAAAGGATTGAATAAAAAATTTATTGGGGGCCATATGCTGAGTCTAAACTTCTGAAAGAGGACTGTAAAGCATTGTGAAGTGGTATAAAAGTCTAAGTGCTCTTAGTATTAAAGAGGAAGAAGAGATAATAAATTTGGTTTGTAACTTTTGTAAAGAAGGAGAGAAATTGTTTTAGGGTTAGGGTTTCTTTAGTTCAGAAAGTTCAATCTTTCATTTGTCTCCAAACATTTTTTGGCGGCGGGGGTGTTATATATGTTGGGTCTACCTACTGAATTTGTCTGTTCCATATTTGACATGCCTTGACTTGGTGAATGTGGTGCTCAATGAAATACTTCACTGAAATTTGCCAAAAGAAATATTTTTCCACTGATCATTACATATGGCTCTAAACAGGGCAACAATCTTCCTGAAGTAGCAGGTCTGGAACTTGGAGTATGCTACTAGATGTTTAGAGATCATAATAAAGATCATGGCCAGTTTTAGATAGTGTGCAGGTTGTAATCCCATCCTAATTGGGATGCCTTAGTAAGAGTAATTCAGCCCATTGTTATCTTGACATTATATCATGCAAAATAATTTATAAATTTTGCCTTAGAAATTTCTGAAAAGCTGCAATAATCTACTGCTATCCACTGAGAGAGCCATTATAGCATATAAACAAAGGATTATGGTATATTGGCAGATGTATTTGCTTCCTACAATTTTAGATACAATTTGATTATAGTGCTGACTATAATTCTAAAGTCTAATGAGGTGGTTTCATTCTCCAACATCTTTATATATCTCTTTCATGTTACTTAAGGTTCTCCCTATTTGTGAAGTTAACATCCCGTGGCTGAATGATGTCTACCTTGATTTGCTTTAGAAATACTGTTCAAATAGCATTGTTTAACAGAACTTTTGGATGTTGATTGTTGCCATCATATTGGATACTTTAATAGGAGATGCTATTTTGTACCAATTTTTTTTAATGTCACTGCTGCTTTTAACTGTTATCCTTGATAATTGTACTGAAAAACGGTATGTAAGCCCTGTAAACTAATTGGATAGTTATGAGTTTAGAAATGACTACTAGAATTCAAATTAACTGCATTTTTAATCTGGGTAATAAAAGAATGATTCATTTCACCATAATGTGGAAAATTATGACTAGTTGATCTGCGTGACCATATTATTTGTGATCCAGATTTAACTAATTAAATAACTTTTAAAGTTCTGTTTTTCTTTCTCCTTTTTTAAAATCATTAAGTCATTTATATAAAAACTTTTTAATATGAAAAAGGAAACTATTTTTGTATACAAGTATAGAATTTTCCACTCCTTAATTAAAGTCAGAAGGTTTGGTTCAAAATCACCAAAGAATTTTATTCAGGTTTTGAACAAGCCAAATATACCAAAACTGTGAAAAAATCCATATATGACCTGAAACTAAGGAACTTGCTCAGAACTATTGAAATAATTCATAAGAATGTGTGAATTAACTCAATAGTTAATTCCTCTGCTACTACAGCTGTGCCCAACTATTGTTTTTCTTTGAAAATATTGGCATTCCTGCTTATTTTTTTAGAATCTAGCATACTTTACCGATGACTCATTTTCCTGCTTATAAGGGAAGAACAAAGTAAAATGTCTTCCAGTTGGAAACCTGGGTCAAGTAGTTGTTCTTCATCATTCCCAGTTCAGCAATTGTGTATATAGGTGTCATGGTTTCCTGACTGGGTTTGTATTAGACTGGGTTTGTATTGGGTTGTGGTTCAAACAATATACTGTACAAATGGAATGGTAATTTGTGTCTAAGAACTGTAAATGTTTCCATCTCTTTGTGGTCCCTAGGTCAAACTTTTACTTCCAGTGTTTGAGTAATGAAAAATAGCTGAAGAAGTTGTAAAATATAAACCAGATATCTTAAGCATATTGATATTACATACATTACAGAAATATTCCATTTGTTAGACCCTTATCTTTGATAAATGTCTTTGTAAAAAGCTAACAGTCATATTAGATAGGGAATAATGAAAAAGGGCAGGTAAGACTACTGTTGTGGAGATAAACAGCAAATTGTAATACAAAAACTCAGAAATATGATTGTATCTCAATAGTGGATATTAAAATAAGATAATATAAAATTATTTTACATCTGCATTAAAGCAACATGTCTCAGTGCTTCTAATGAAGCAGTAAGTGCTGAACATGGAAATATTTTATTTATTTCTAAATCTATACAGACTATTTTAAACTTAGATATGAGTGAGCTTCCTTTTAATTTGCTTATAATGCCATGATTAGTGACCCATTAAATCACAAGGCAATTACAAGCTTTTTAGTTCCAACTAATTACATCCTGGCAATACACATTAGAATGGTAGCTTCAATATCCATCTCATTAGGAGAAAGCAGAAAAATAAATCACATATTTAGTTGGTGTGTATCATGTACCTGAAAGTTTATAAAGGTAACTATACTTATTACAAAAAGAATGTTACACATAAATGGAATCTTTTGCTAAATAAGCAATAGTGTAGAAAGAAAAAGAAATATACTTTTCTTTTTCTGTCAATAATTGTATAGTAAAAAAATCTAGATATAGTTATATCTTGAAGAGAACAAATGGAGTTTGAAATAGTTTAACATAAACTACTTCACAAATATCTCAATGCAGGTCTACACATCTATAAAAGTTGTACTAAACCAGGGGTGTCAAATTCAAGGCTGGATCCGGCTCATGGGGGTACTTAGATCTGGCCTCAGTGCTGTCTTGGAAATAACAAAGGACCCATGGTGCATCTGCCAACAAAAACAGACCTAGGGAGGGCCATGGGCAGCCCTTCTTAGCTCCATAGGGATGCAGGATGCTGTCATAGCAAAAGACAGAGCTCATGAGCGCAACAAGTGGCCCTCCTGAGCTCCATTTTCACTGGCAGAGGGGTTCAGGAAGCCATCACAGATGAAAATGGAGTTCAGGAGCCAGTTTTTGCTGGCAGAGTACTTGGGCCACCTCGATATGAATGACATTGAGCCACCCAACCTGGCCACCCGAGGTCAAACACAACCCTGATGTGGCCCTCAATAAAATCTAGTTTGACATCCCTGCTCTAAACAATATTAGTTACTAAACAATATTAGCAATACAAGCTAACAGTTTTCCATGCACTCAACTCCATTTGTTACCTGAATCCATGGCCATCTGTCATTTTCTGCTGCAGTCCAAGCATTTATAAGGCCTTTCTTGTTAAGTCGTGCATAGTAGGGATACCATTTCTGAAGCCCAAAAAGAGCTCGATGGGTGGATGATGCAGTAATTTGTTGGTTAGAAATTATTCCTCCTTCCATTCCCAATGGTCCAGAGCATTCTGTGTAGGGAGTTGGGGAGGGGACATCGAAAAGAAAGGGGGGAAAACCAAAAACAAAATAAGAACTTTCAAAACTAAAGCCATAGAATCCTGATACTATAGTTTTGAAGATGAAAGATGAAAACAGATATATGGAATATATAAACAGGAAGAAAAAATAGTCAAGATAGTGTTTTGGGTGATATTTTACAGAATATGAGTGACCTTGAATTTTCATTGCACAGCAAATATAATGCTAATAAATAAATAGGACAAAAATGCCAAATCCAATCTAAACATCAGACTGATTCTGTGACTAAGCATGATAATAAATTCTGCTTAGAGTTTATATGTACGATATGGTTAGAAACGTTTCCTGTTATCTTTCATTACAGAACATGCATAGTATGCACACAGAGAATTGTGTCCTAGACTGAATTTCATTTTGTTATATATTTTATTATATAATGTGTGTATTTGTGTGTGTGTGTGTACATTTCTCCTATTTTATTGTATTTTTGCACTGGTCCTCTAAATAGTACTTATTAATCAAAACCAGAACACAGTCCTAGATACTTTATATTACAAGCTATAGTAATGATATAGTAATAAATAACAGTGTAGCCTGCTTTACAGTAACTGGGAAACAACAGTAAAAGCAAAACTTTGCCATGCAATATTGTCTGACACAGGTTATAGAAATAACTTCTTTTAATTATTCTATTCTTATTTTTCTTAAGATTGCATATATTACAGAAAATATAAGTTCAGACCTCTTTTTGTTATTTTAACTGTTGATTAAGACACAAATCTTGTAGAGAGCTTATTTACTTCCTTTAATAATATAGACTTTTTCAGTATTAAATGATTTCTTACTGAATTTATGGGTCACTAGAATTCAAGCTAAAAATCACCCGAAGGTTGATAAAAACTGTTAAATCCAGCTTTTCCAAATCAGTGACCAATTCAATTAGCAAATAAGTACTTTACAATTGCATTAAAAATCAGGAATTTAAGGGCAATCACATTAAAGACAGATGTTTGAGGACATAAATTTATATGGGCTGCACATGCACATTAAATCCAAAACCCAGTTGCAATGAAATATTTAGAGAAAAATAATATATCAGCTTATTTCAATTGCTTAAGAAAACTGTTTTCAATCTAACAAACATTGCTTAAACTGTTTCAGTTGTAGATTAATCCAGGTGCAGCATATTGCCAAGTATTAGAAGGTGTTCTCTTAGCATAAAGATGCCTTCTAATACTTGGCAATATGATATTGTAGATCTAATTATAATCATGTGGATGAATTCATTGAAATATGTCAAGTGACTATTTTTCTAATTGTAGAACAAAAATATAATTTACTGCAAATAAGGCTGTGCCAAAAGAGGTTCTGAGTGTGCTCCAAAAAATGAGAACCCCAAAACATTTCATTGTCCTCATGTACAATTCAGAAAGCCACAGTGTGAACAGAACATGGTTAGCAAAGGAGTACAGCAAAGTTATATATTCTTCCCTTATTTATTCAATTTATATGATAAATATATCTTAAGCGAAAGAATTGGAATTGGAAGAAGATAAGTGCATCTTTAAAGTTTGAGGAATTAACCTTCAATAACCTGCAGTATGCTGATGATACTATCCTGATAGCTGAAAATGCAAAGGATCAGCAAGCCCTACCAAAAATCAAAGAGCACAGTGAGAAAATGGGACTACAATTAAAAATAAAGAAGATCAAAGTAATGACAACAGGAGAATAAACAGTTTTAGAATTGGCAATGAAAGTACTGAAATGGTAGATAGCTTCTGCTTTTCAGAGATCAGCAGTAGTAGACAAGCCATGAAGGCCTTGGAAAAGATATTCAAATGCTGCCATGTGTGACCTACAAATATCAGAATCATGCAAACCATGGTATTCCCTATGAAACTCTATGAAAGCAAAAATTAGATATAGGAAGAGTATTGACTGTTTTGAATTTGGTGAAGATTCAATGCAGAAGATTCCTGAGAAAACCATGGGTGGGTGTGTGGGTGTGTCAAGAAAACAAAGTAGTGGATCACTGAATAAATCAACTCAGAATTTTCATTTGAGACACAAAAGACCAGGAATAAATTAACTCACTTTGAACATCTCATGCAAAAACGTAGCTGTCTGGAGAAGACTAATGCTGAGAAAGGAAGAAGGAAAGAGAAGAGGAAGACTAGCAGCAAAGTCGATGGATTCAATTATAATGGTGATGAATGCATCATTGTGAGACCTTAAAGAACAAATTAAGGATAGGATCTTCATGGGGAAAAATATATCTATATGATCATTAGAATCTGGGAACAATTTGATGGTACCAAAGGGGTTGTTTTGTTGTTTGCAGTGGCATCACAGTTTAAACTTTCTATCCCGTTAATAGTGCTTGGTAAGACATCAGCAGCAGTTCCGCAGTTTTTATATGCCAGTCATGTAAAAAGCAAATCTGTTTGAGACATCTGTGGTTTCTTTCTTCCAATAACTCATTTTGTGAAATTAGGCAACTCTGGCTGTGCTTAGTATAGCATGATATTCGGACTGCAAGCTGACAATTGATTATAGATGACCTTCAGTGTTATAATGTTTAATAGGGATTCATGCATAAACATGTCAATGTGCAATTAAATACAGAATGATTCAGATTCATTTAGTTATGCTGTTTAGAATTAGGGAGACATAAAGCACTGACCATATGAAAGATCATTATGGGTCGTCTGGAATGAGCATTGCAAAAGCTTGCTTGGTTCAAATTATAACCCTGTAAGAAACATAATCTCAGTGGACTATTATTGGCCTTTTTATATTCTCTATTTAAAATATTTTCTGTAGACAACTTGAATAAACAAGAATGCTCAAAAATATTGGAAGGTTCCTTCCATTAGGTTTCCATTGGCTCTGCATTATCATACCATAAAATTTTATGATTATGACTCTGGGAACCGTCTTGGAGAACTATCTGTTGTACTCCACAGCCTTGTAAAACAGTTGGCAACCATGAATTACTGGTCAGACTTCAGTTCTGCACACATTCAGAGGTAATTGACTGCAGATTCTATTCCTTAAACTTCACAAAATAGCACATTTTCCTCTTCTAAGACTAAATGCATTTATTAAAAGTTCAGAAAGCATGCTGCCTAAGTATAAGGTATATACTTATGCTCATAGAAGATAATTGCATACATTTGAATTTTGTCCTCTAATGTAGAAGTACTCTACTGTAAACTAAGGACTTGTACTATAATATTTAGTGCAAAAATACATCACTAAATCCTAAACAATCCTAAAGGCAGCCTTTGCTGATTTTAGATTTACATTTTACTCTATTTCTATAGTAATTTGCAATTTACAAATTACTTGTTGTAACCCTTAATTACAACCTTAAGAATTAGATATTACATGGAAAGTCAGCTTTCTAGGTATGTCCTAATCCCAAAAGAGTTCTCCAAGACAATACTTTATCCTTGCTTCTTTTTAACTTCACTTACTAATGAAACATCTTACTTTTGATATACATGCATGTAAATTTATGGAGAGGAAAAGCTTAGTTTATTTTATGCAAATGATATCCTGATACTATTATAGTCTTCAGTTGCTTCAGGAAAGCCTTAGAGATTCTTAATCAGGTAATTAACATTATTAATTATTATAAACCAATATTATAGTTGCTGCTACAAGACCAAGGGCTAATAAATGGTAATGCTATTGCATTGGCCGAGTATTTTAAGTACTAAAGTTTGTTTTTTCAGCTCTGATGACAAGTTAAAAAAATAGAGCTGGGTAATCCTGCATGTCCAAAAAACTAGGAGAATCACCCTGGGATTCTTTTATGGAAAAGATAACAAAATCTTTTGCCCACAATCTATTTGCTGGCCTTAATTCTTTTATGCAACTCAGTTAGCCCCAGATACAAATTAAACTTCCCCATTAGCACATGTACAAATCTAACTTCTAAGAAATCTGTTACAAGAATGCTTAATGTTGTTTCTTACCCAGAAATGGAACATTTCGGGAAGAGAATAAAATGTCCTGCTCTACACTAGCTATTTAGAACATTATCAATGACATCTAGTCCTTTCTATATTGGCTACTGATTTTCAGTTTGCTTTTTTAAATAAAATTGATAGTTCATAAGAAAACACTACCATATAGATTCACAGCAAAGCTTTTTTAATCTATGGTCCACTGGCTAAGGAGCTTCTTATGCAATTCTATTTGCCTAGTCTCACCATCCCCCCATCACAAAAAAAGTGCTTAAAGGCTAGTTTTCCACCAAGTGCTGGGATAGGGTGAAGTGGATTAATGGATTGAACAAGGAATTAACTTTGGTGCCTGCCAGGCGTTTAAGGTTTGTACCTTTAATAAATGTTTATTATGTTTTGTTATTGAAGTTATTTAAATTGTTAATTGGAAGCCATATAGAATATAGTGTAAGATCGATTATTATAATAAATGTTTTAAATTAAATAAATAAACTCACCACAGACTTAGTTTTATTTATACTATCTACAATTAATTCATCATTAATTGATTCCAGGTGGTGTAATGAGTACCAAAAATAATGAGTACCAATTTTTTCCCATAAGGAATAATGTAAGAAGTCATAAGGCAGCTGGCAACGACAAGTTCTAACTTGTTCATTGAGTACTAAACAAATGATGAGTACCAGGACAAAGTTTTAGCTTCAAAATGAGTACCAAATTCAATGAGTTTCAAAGCTGTTGAGTACCAAGATACCACTGTAGATCTATGCAAATGCCCCTTAGACCATCAATCAAAAAGACCAAAACTCTTGCTCACTAAGCCAATCTGAGTAGTGTGTAGATGTACATATATACAAACAATACACACACACACAAACATATACATCTTAAAACAGTGGGGTCCTTGAAATTCTCTGAACCTGGTGGTTGTTTTATTCCATTACCAAATTAGGTAAGATGATGTGAAATGGGGTCGTGGGAAGCAGTTGGGTGTGTTGATTACGTACCTGGCTCCCTGTTACGTATCCACTGCCCTGCCTGAGCTGCTCGATGTATTGACCGGGTTGGCAGTTGAGACCCCCCGATTGTTGGTGATGGGGGATTTCAATTTGCCTTCCATCGGTGGATCATCTGGTGTAGCTCAGGAGTTCTTGGCCTCCATG
>JANHFN010005426.1:83256-97785 GCA_032468175.1 Toxicocalamus goodenoughensis
CTTCTTAACTTCCTCCTGCACTTTCTTTCCCGGCTGAGGGCTTCTTTGTGGCGGCCATTTCTGACCGCCGCTCCTACTGCCTTCGGAAAAGGGAATTCTGCCAGCTGGGGAAGAGAGATGCGGCTCCCCTCAACCCTGCTGGCTGCTCCCCAATCTTCACCACCTCTACGGGGTAGCTTAGCCCCAAAACCAGCTGTCTCGGGGCACTCCAACGGCGAGCCCAGGCAGAAATCGCACACGATCGCAAATTCCTGCCTGCCGCCGAAGCCCTGCAAACCGGAAGTCTAGTCTACAAGATATTTCTAAAAGAACATTAGGTTAAATGAATAGTAAAATCTAGTATAGGCTGCAAGTAACATCGCAATATTTTAAACATTTTTGCAACACATACATTGTATTGATTTTCAATACTGATGGCTGGAGAAAAAGTTTTTTTGCAGGTTAAGCTAAATATGTTGCTCCCCTTAAATAGGATTTCTATGGAAGAAGAGAAGAGGAATGTTTCAGAGCCATAGGATGAAGGATGGGGCTGGAAACAGGCTGTCAAAAAATAGTTATATGTGATGATAATGGCTTTGCCATGCTTCGTTTCCCTTTGGCTTCAGCAAAGCTTAGGTTGCCATGTTGGCCTTATCTTACTCTGTAGTAACTTTACTAATGGCATGTCAGTCCAAAGTAAGTCAACACTCATTCATAACATGGTCACAGCTGAAATGGCTGATCTGGTTGGGGTGGAGTATTTGTGGGGACTGCATTCAACTATCAGAATCCTGTTTGATAGAAATTAATCCCTCCAGGAACTTCCCTGCTGCCCAGTTTCTTCTGTGACTGAACTGACAATGATAATAAATCTAGGATAATCCAGGACAGTTCTATTGGAAGCCTTCAATATCCATGCTGAGACTATCTGTTGAAGTCTGACTGATGTCTTTATGACCACCATTAAAATCATACAACTGTCTCACAATATCAGCACAACACATTCTAAAAGGAAGGTTATCAATGTAATAATAGGCACAAAAATTAATTGGTATCAACCATGATGAGAATGAATTGCAATGGTAAGTTGAGTTACCACCACTTCACTATGAAGTGATTCCCTCATCATGGATGGTACCAATTGATTTTTAATCCATCCTGTGCCTAAAATTACATCGATAATCTTCCTTGTTGAATTGAGATGGTAAATTGCAACTTAGGATCAGCATTTCCTCATGTGAGCCTTTGGACTGCAAATAACATCAACAGGACAGGAGAGATGAAGTTCATTAGTGGGCAGAAGTTATGTATCTGCCTATTTTGCACATGGCTTGTTGAGATATTCATAAAGTCAAAGTCTTGCTAGCTAGCACTGATGATGTTATCTAGTTTGAGTAATGAAACATTCACAAGAAAACAAGCAAGCTCAAGTCATTTTCTGGGTTGACAAGATAATGATTCTGCCTTACCTTGTATATTGGTTTTTTCTGTGTCATTGGTAGCTGTGAGGATTTACAAGATTTTAACATTTACTCACAACATGCTTTTCTTCTGCATTTTCTCTTAACAGTTCCCCTGAAATCCAAGAGGGAAGGAGCAGACTCCAAAATGTTGGCGGTAATTAGAAAAAAAATGGTGGTTTCCAAAGTTGTACCAGATTACAATCTCGTGCAGACAGAGACCAGAGGGAGTTGAATAGATCTTACTAAATGGGCAGATGAATTTAAAAGAAGACAGTTCGTCCAATAATCTTATTTAGAAATATGCAGTCTTAAAACTGACAACTAGCACCTTAAATTGCTTCTGGAAGGCAACTAATACATCTCTTAAAGCAGTTTGTGTGCTATTATTATTCCAAACGGTTGGGGTAGCTTTTTAGAGGTTACCAGCACTTCTCTTATATTTATCTGCCCATTGTATTTGACACAGAAGGAAGCTTTTAGTGGTTATGATGTTCAGTTTGTTGTTTATTAGACTGATGTACACATTTTGATCAAACCGCATGGGTCTCCATTGCAATGAAAGAAGATATTGAAGTTGGTTTTGACAGAATTCCACTATAATAAAATTACCTGCATTTTCAAACTGATATTATCTAAGGGATTCCTAGAAGTTTTTGGGAATTTTCTAAGTCAACAGCTGAAAATTCTGTGGGGTCCTTAAAAGCAATATGAGAAAAGCTGAGGGTTTTTTTTCTTTGCTAACAGACAATTTATCATGGCCTTTGTTATTGAGAATTACCAAGACAGCCCTTCTTAGATAATGTAGCACTCACTGTCTTTAAAGGAGTGTGTAAGCAACTTGAGATTCTCATTGATTCTAATATGTCACTAGAGGTGGCCTTAGGAAACCTACTTTTGAATGGTTCACCATCTATGGCCATACTTGTACGAAGAAAGAATTGCCACACAGAAATAGTGACCAATTCTTACCACTTTAGAATGAAAACCACTGAGTTAAAACTACTAAAAAAAAGGTTTGGGTTAAACATCAGTGTATGAGCTGTCAGCAATGGCTTATGCTGCTATGATGTGATAAAGTTTTCCTTCACTACAGATCTTCATATAAAGCACTGATGGTCTGCTGCCTGGTTGGACAGGTTCAGGTGAACCGGTAGTTGTGATCACTGGCTGGGACTATCCCCCTGCCCCTGCGCTATCCTGTCCATATATAACTAACTTTCTGGCTTGTTCCCCCGCCCATGCTGCCCAGCTGAGTTTCGCGCTGTGCCTGCTGTACTCACCGGAGCTGCCTGAGTAGATTAGCTGCATGTTTGAAGCTGCGTTTCAAAGAGGTATGAGCTCACAACCAGTGAACCGGTTGTTAACATAAGTGCAGCCCACCTCTGATACATAGTCTGGATAGTTGTATGATGAGATGCTGCCATGGATACTGTACTGAGCAAGAAGTTGAACAAATACCTCTATCTGTTCCAACTCTATGATTCCAAAAGCAAATGCCATAAAGACCTGTATTTCAAGTAACTATCTTGAAAAAGATACTTATAAGAAAGACTTCTGCTCTTAATTTCTGATACAGCAATAATAAAAATATTGGTTTTGTATTAAAATACACTTGGTATTATGAACCATACACCCAGTTTCTCTTGCTTGCAGATCATTCTTTTGACATTTTGTATTCATATCAACACCCTGAGCAATGAGACATTAAAGTATAGATTATTCCTTGCTAAATGGCAGTAAGAAATTATGTTTAACCATACACGTTAACTCTTTTTAAAAAAGAAACATTAATTGTTTTGAAGATTAAATTTGTGTCCTGCTGATTATTTAAAGGACAAAAGGTAAATGTTTTTAGTCTTTCTAAGATACAAGAAATTGTTAATATATCCTTGAAATCAATCTTTATTTCACAAAGTTGTGAGAAGTTCTTCAAAATAGCCTTTGTTCAATACATTAAGAGTCAGGGTTAGCAGAAGAGGATTAGCAGAAGAAGACCATCTGTTGGGTAGCAAGGGAGTAAAACCTCACTTAAGTGACAGTTTCATTATGTTTATTGATCATGTTTCAAGTGGCAGTCCATTATTTTATGTCCACTACGAAGACAAGATCGCTTTAGAAGTAAAGCAACAACATTAGGTTTTATTTTGACATTCATATCTACTTCGATAATATAAATTCTATTCTCTAAAGTTTAGAATGCTGAAGATTAAAAGAGACATAACCAGTTATACAGCTAAGATGTTTGAAAGAAGGATGAATTGGATCTATGCATAGCTCTTTTGGATATAACCCATAGAATTCATATACACTATATCTATATTTTTCATGATGCTATCATGAAGTAGTTCAACTGTAAATACAGATGGCATAAATCTTGCTTTCATATTCAGGCTATGGGGATGTGTAGAGTTCAACTCTCAGAATTCCTCAGTATGCTGAGTTCCATACCATTCTCTTGGTATGAGGGAAAGTATCACAAATAACTGACTAGATAATGCAACTTAATATAAAATATACTTCAGAATCTGCTACCATTTATAAATAGTATGCTATAATTACAAAGTTTCTATCATCCAATTAAGCAGACAACTGAAATTAATACTTTATTTTGATTTACAATTATTTCAGCGTAATAATTTTCAGCCTAATAATATGAAACACTGTACACTCCTAATAATAGAAATTAACTCCTGGTTAGTTCAAATTTTCCTCTGCTTCAGGGAATGGGGTGTGGCAACCAATCAACAAAGGGCTTGCAGTTCAGCTCGATGAGATAAAAGAAGCAAGCTCCTTGTTGATTGGCTGTTGCTGCTGCTGCCTCAATCCCTGAAGCTGTAAAAACTTTAACCTTAGACTGTCTACTATTGACCTCACCCCTTTCCTAACAGGTCTGTAGGGGCCGTGCATAAGCGCACCAATGTGCCTACCATCCCTGTCCTATTGTTTCTTTTATTTTTCTTATATGTATCAATTTCATATATTCATGACTATGTTGATACTTATACCTGTTATCTTATAATCGCTTGACAAAATAAAATAAAATAATAAAATAAAATAAAATAAAATAATAAAATAAAATAAAATAAAGCAGGAGGCTGCTGTGGCCCAGTCCAGACCTTTTCTATTACTGACCACATGGCCCCAAACCAAAGTCTTTTATTCAGAAACTGGCAAAATGTTTTCCTTGGATTTCACGTTCTTACAGCTTCGTCATCATTTGAATAAGACACTAGCTTTTCTGCCAGTGGGTCAGCCTCTTCTGGAGCTCTAGAGATCTTCAAAAAGTAAGTAATCCATGGGAAATGGAGTAGGAAGGAGTAAGTGGAATCCTGAATGCTAGCAAAGCAGGCCAAATCTGTGGAGACTCAACAGGACAGGACTGGAGGACACCTTAGAAGGCTTGTTCTAGCACTAGGCTCCGCATGCTCTTCCCACTCTGAGATACCTCATGAGCATTTAATGACCTGAGCATTCAATTAACAAATGCATTGGAGAAAGCAGGGAATGATCACATTCATGATTAAATCAAATGAATCTTCAGGTTACGAATGTAATTGGCAGGTTCTATTATATTCACAACTTGAGGATTACCTGTATAATGAGAGTGAGGGAAGGCCTCAGGGAAGTCCTGCCTTAGCACTTGGCCACCATAGGTGTCTCTCCAACATGAGTCCTGTGTTATGCTCATTATGCCCATGCCCATCCTAGCCACACCCTCCATGACCATCCCGGCCATGCCCCACCTCCCCACCCCCGATGCAGCCCTCAATGAAATAGAGTTTGACACTCCTGTCTTACAACAATAATAAGCACACAAATAAGAATAGGAATGGAGTGGAGAAGGTGAATAGAATTCTTTATTGGCCAAGTGTGATTGGACACACAAGGAATTTGTCTTGGTGCATATGCTCTCAGTGTACATAAAGAAAAAAAATACATTAATCAAGTAATAGTCATAGGATACTAATAAGCAATCAAATCTTACTGGGAAACAATAAAAACAATACAAGTTTTGTAAAGATACAAGCAACATGGATATAGCCATAAGTGGGAAGAGATAGGTGCTAGTAAGACTGTTAATACAGTCTTATTAGTAGTTAATTTGACAATGTTGTGGGAATTAGTTTTTTAGCAGAGTGATGGCATTCAGGAAAAAAAAACCTGTCCTTGTGTCTTGTTGTTCTGGTGCAGAGCCCTATAGTGTCATTTTGAGGGTTAGGGTTAGGGGTATACAGGTCCTCAATGGAAGCAGGCTAGTTGTAACTGGTCTTTTTTCTGCAGTCCTAACTGTCTGTTAAAGTCTGTACCTGCCCTGTTTAATTGCTGTACCAAACCAGATAGTTATAGAACTACAAATGACAGACTCCATAATTCCTCTGTAGAACTGTATCAGCAGCTCCTGGGGTCAGTCTGAACTTTCTGAGTAGATGCAGGAAGAACATTCTTCGTTGTGCCTTTTAAATGATGGTTCTAATGTGAAGTGTGTATTAAACGACTAATGGAAATGTGTATTAAATGACTAGTGAATTGTTTTGTACTGGTTTTCGAAAGGATGGGAGATGGAATTGAGTTACCGAAGATGGAGATAAAGCTGGCTGCACTTTCTCTCTTTATTTTGAGTTTTAAAATAGATTTTATTTACAAAAGATTAAAACACAAACATACAAATATGTAAGAATAAATAAACGTATTTCTTTCTATTACATTTGATATTAAGATTGATAGCTCATAGTAAACAGTAGTAAGTAATCATTGGCAAGTATTCCTTATCAATTACCTATTAATTAACTAATAATATATTATTCTGCTATTACTATTGGATTATAACTGTATAATATTTATATAACAGATAAGAAGCTTGAAAACATTATTATTATACATTCAATGTATACAACTGTAGTATGTGTCCTGGGTTCATTTATTCTGTATACCTTTTTTCTTGCACTCCAGCTGTACCAATTATCCCAAACCAAATAATACTTTGACTCTTCCTTCCCATTTAATTTGAGCGTGAGTCTCTCCATTTCGGCGCATTCGTAGCTTTTTTGAATAATAATGTGTATCGGGGGTACATCGGGCCTTTTCCAATATTGCAATAAAGAAATTTGCGCCACTGTTAATAAGTGGATGACCAGATATCTCACGTTGGGAGGGTATTCCCCTTTAATCATTCCCAGGAGGAACAGTTCTGGTTTCCACCCCAGTCCTCATTCAATAATTTCTTCTATCCATATTCTTATCCTTGTCCAATATTTTTTAATCTCAGGGCATGTCCACCAAGATGGAAATAGGTACCAAGCTTCTCTTTGCATTTCCAACAGCTTGGATTTGCTGTTGGATATATTTAGCTAATCTAGAAGGTGCCAGATGCCATCTATATATCATTTTATACCAATTTTCCTGATATGGTATTGATTTTGTAAATGTAAGATTTTTTTGCCAAATTTCCTCCCAATCACCCAAATCTATATTATAACCAAAGTTTTTGCCCAAGCTAACATTGGTCTTTTCACAATTTCCTCAGCTAATTCATACTCTAGTAAAAAAACTATACAATTTGGATATCATATTTTTCTCCCGGCCCAGGAGTATTTTATCTAATTGAATATCTTTTGTTTCAAAGCCGTGTTCTTTTGCATCCCTAATATGTCTCATTTTTATTTGAAAGTAGGACCAGTTGTCAATAATTATTCCTTGGGTTTTTGGTGCCTGAATCAATTTAAGTGATCCCTCATTATCTAATATTTAGTGGTATTTAAGCTTTTTGCTAATATCCATTGTGTTAGGATGGAACATCGCCTCCATTGTTGAAAGCTACCTCGGGATTTTAGTATAATGGTTTCTTCTAATATCTATCCAGATTTTAATCAAGGATTTACGTAAAGTGTGTCTGGAGAAATATGAATGACTTTTGTTTTTTGGGTTCCACAAAAATGTGTGTCATCCTATTTGCAAATCATGGCCCTCAAGTGTTAAAATTCTTTTGTTTTCCAATTTAATCCAGTCTTTTATCCACACTAGTGCGGTCGCTTTGTAGTAGGTCTCCCAGGCAGGGAGACCAAGGCCACCTCTGCTTTTGTTGTCTTGTAAATAGATTTTTTTTATTCTCGTTTTTTCCTGCTCAAATGAATTTCATAACGATTTTGTCCACTTCTTTAAAAAAAATTGTCCAATAGTACCAGAATTGTTTGAAATAAATACAAGGTTTTGGGTAGGACATTCATCTTAATCATTGCTATCCTACCTAACAGTGAAATTTGCATTTTATTCCACTTTTCTAAATCCTTTCCAATTTGTTGTAATAATTTGGTATAATTGTCCTCCCTCAGGGATAATGTTCTAGTCTTAGCCAAATGCCTAGATATTTAATCTTATTCATGATTTGTAATCCCATCGTTTCCTCTAGTTCTTTTTGCTTACTATTTGTTAGGTTTTTAACAAACATTTTGATCTTTTCCCTATTAATTTTTAATCTTGCCAATTTACCAAATTTGTCTGTTTCATTTAATAATACTGGTCCCGAATCTATTGGCTTTTCTGTATTAGGTATTCCTATGCTCTACAGATTCAACCCTAACAGGCTGTTCAGAGTCTGTCAGTCATTATCTCCCTTTAATCTTTTTTAAGTGAAAAAAATCTTAATATTGATATATTTATTGTCACTGTGTTCTTTTGTCATTGCGTACTTTATTGTTTTATTATTTTACTTTTGTTTACAAACATTTTCATTTTTTCTTTTTCATTAATAAGGAAGATACAAAGGTGATACAAAGATGCAAATTTAAAAAAACATAATTAATCAAACTCATGAAAGCTGCCTCGAGTAGTTTACATGAGATAGGTGGCAAATAAATTTAACAAACAATCAAACTGATGAATAAATAAATGAATATACACCAGAAATGCACAACTGTAGATCTCACTTGGTCTTTAAGTAGCAGATCAGAACCACAGCTTTAAAAGGACAAAAATTAAGATTGATTAAAATTAATTAAAGACTAATGTTAGGATAGCACCTTATGTACTGTGTATAGTCATCTTCTGTCATATTAAAAACTACAATTTGTAACTTTGGGAGACCTGAAATCTGCATATAGATTAGGGTTTTTTAGGATTAGTACTTTAATATACACCATTGAATTTCTTGTCCTAATATAATAAAAAAAACATCTGTTTGTAAGTTGTAATTATTTTGATGTATAATAGCAGCTTTTACTAGGAAGCAGTAATTTCTACATGATTATAGAAATGTAACATGTAGAATTTGACCAGTAATGAACTTCTATTTTAGGTGACACCATGCATAATAAATATGACAAATATTAGTTAAAATATAGAAACATGCCACCATAATTTTAATTTCATTGATATTATTAATTAAGTAATGTGGAAGTTTGCCAAGTATTTTTGTAGTTTTAGTTTAAAGCACACTGGGCTTCAGGTTCCTTTTTAAAAAAATCAATAATTTAGTAGCACTTTTGTACATAATCTTTAAGTAGCTTCTAACACAAAAGGGAACAACAACCTTTGATCAATATTAATGAGCAATAGAAATCAACAGTATGCTTTCCAGGCATTTTAATCCACATTTATATAAGTAATGTCAACAAGATTAATTGCACCGTAAAAGTAATAGATCTATACAGTCTGCATCTCCTTTGAGTCCTGCTCTGAGTACATCTTCACTAATAATAGCTAGAGAATAAGTGCTAGGAGGCCTCAGATGTGCATGAGGCTGAAATTCAATTGAAGTCCCATTCTGTACTGAAAGATACTAATAATACAATAAAAAAAATACTTGATCTGAATTTTTTGAACCTCTGACTGAAATATATATATATGTTTTTAGGCAAATGAATCAAATCCCTTTTTTCTCTGTGGGCTACAGAACAATCTTCAAGGCATGAACTATGTTATTTCTCAGCTTTGGTGACAAATACAATGAAGTCAGGTTCCATAAATATGTGGGCACCAGGGAATACGCAACTCTGAATTGAAGATTAAATATTTCCAAATGTGTCAAACAGTTTGGACTTAAAATATAAAGACTGTCAGATATGGGGCAAAAAAAGCTATTTTTTCTTTAGATAAAATGTAAACACTGTCAAAGGAAATAAATAATAGGAACCAACCAGCAACACAACAAAGAAAGTTCTATGGTGCAACTTTGTATTTGATGAAAAAAGCTCAGTCAATAAACAAACGAAAACCCAATGTGCAGGCATATCTTATGGTTTAGTTATCCATGGCACTATTCTTTATTTTAAAATTCTCCATCTACTATTTTAGCATATAAATTGAGAATAACTTCTTACACATCATTACACCCATGGGCATTTCCTTATATGTTCTTAACATAAGGTTTAAATCTGCTTTGAAAAAAGAAAAAAAAGTTTTTTCATTAGCATACTACTAAACTCAAACTAACATCATTCAAAACCAGCATGATTTTTTACCCTATGTATGTCCTTATATGTTGTGTCAGGTACCTAATTTTTGTGTACCAGACCATCAATAATTAAATGTACCCTTGAACGTTCATGTTTGCAACTCTGCATGATTTAATTTGATCAAGTACGCATTTTCTGACAAGAATAGGGTGCATGTAAGTTTCAAGAATGTTTACAATGCAACAATTAGCAGTAATAGATAACACTCAGCATAATTGTTTTTTAAAAACTCAACAGGACAAAAGCCTTTGTCACTCCATTGGACTTAACCATTATTTTTGCAACACACAAGGCATTGGGAGGAGGAAGGGAATCCTGTAGAAATTGCATATTCTAATCTTGACCTAGATCAAATCAGGAAGGATTTATATTTTTCCTGAAATTGGTTAAGTAGTATTATCATTATAGATAACAGCTTATAGTATATAAGACTGAACTTACAGAGTTGCTACACAGTAACTTGTGGGGTTGCTTTGTGAATGAGATAGAGGGTGTCTAAATTTAGCAATGTTTTTAAACTCACAATATAATGCAGTTGTAAAGATTAGCAGCCAACAGAAAGTTCCATGAATTGTCCCTCTAATATGGAACTATCAAAATTGCTAGTTATCATCACACTTGATGGTACCAAACTATCTAGCTTAATCTTCATTGGACTAGAAACCTCCCTTTCCATCCTTGTGATTCTATGAACTGTGTGTTTTGGGAAGATGTATTGTAAGACCACAATCTCCCCCACATTCTGTTTCAATGGATAAAATTATAAAAGTTTGAGCAAAAATATTTTATATATTCCTCCTGCATCTCTCCTTTACTCCATTCTAAAATGTCCGAAATGTCTTCTTTCATAGTTTGGGCTAGTATTTTCCTTCAGGAAATGGCTCATACAAAGCCCATTTACAAATGTGATGTAAAGATACAATTCGGTACTAGACTCTAGGGTTCCAGGGACGAAGGAGCCCATTTCTTGCTTAATGCCTTTTGTGAATTTCATCATTGCTATAAATTTTAAGTTTTGCTTCTGTTTTGGTTTTTATTTGCTTTTAATATTGTTAGCCATTCAGAGTCATTTCTGTGAGGTGAGCAGTTGTATAAATTGATTAAATAAATTAAATAAATGATTCCTCTTATGAAAATTCAGATTAGGAGAAATTGGAAACACGTCGAATTTGGAAGAGAGTATTAAGAGAAAGAACACCCCTTCCCATTTATCAATTGTTGCTTCCAAATATTTCCTTATTTCTGTATTAGTAGATAAATT
This sequence comes from Toxicocalamus goodenoughensis, assembly GCA_032468175.1. Classification (NCBI taxonomy): domain Eukaryota; kingdom Metazoa; phylum Chordata; class Lepidosauria; order Squamata; family Elapidae; genus Toxicocalamus; species Toxicocalamus goodenoughensis. The sequence continues at coordinate 94,410 of JANHFN010005426.1, forward strand.
AAAGTAGATACAATAGGTTATTCTGTATCATATCTATGACAAAACTAAGAATCCTCAATTGGTCCTCTCCTTGATTAGTTTTCATCCATTGCTTCTTGTTTTGCCTTCAGGTGCTTTGGAGAAGAGGTTGACCTTCTATTCTTTGTGTCAGCCCTTTAGATATTGAAAGACTTCTATCACATCACCCCTAGGTCTTCTTTTCTTTAAACTACCCATAAACATACCAATTCCTGCAACTGAGATGTTTTGGTTTCATCCTAACCATCTTTATTGTTCTTTTCTGCATTCTAAAGTCTTTAGACCAGCAGCATTTTTCAGGGTCACACAAAATCTAAAAGCTTGAGCTCCTTTAATGATTAGTAGAGAGAGATTGTACTTTCAGGCAGGGATAAGTAGAAAAAACTTCTGAAGCACATACAACTCCAATACACAATTTTTCCAAGGTTTCTGTTTTCTAATCACCAAGCCCTCATTAAAGAAATTGAACATATTTAAGATAGCTCGATACCCATGTTTCACTACAAAACTATGTGGTCGGACTTAGTTTTTGGGGAGGAAAATAAGGGAAAAAAATTCTGCCTCTGCTTATCAGCATCCATCAGTATTCATCTGATAAGCGTCCTGTCAGTGTGTGAGAGAGTTGAGGGCTGTTTGGAAATTGAAACAGTATTTGCTGTGAGCAAGAAGGAGACAGAAAGGAGCCTGAGCATGGCATAGCTGAACTGTTCTGTACTAAAGCTGCTTGGTGCTGTGAAACTGAAACTTCTCTCCTCTGCTTGTGTTTTGCATTTGGAACAGATTTCTTTTCAGGTGGGGCAGGGGAGTAGAACTCCTTAGCACCAGACCGTGTTAATAATAATATACAAAATACTAATACTCTGATGGTAATTTCAAAAAATCCTTTTTAGTGAGCACCTAGAAGCCAAGAGGAATATACGTGCCAAATTTCAAGTATGTAGGCTTTACGGTTTCATCAATGTACTCAGTGACAGCTGATTTTATGTTACTGAAGTCCTGATTTTGACTGTGGTCTCAATATGGTTTTAATGACATTTAAAAAAATCTTGAAAATATGTATGGGAAATTTTATTGGAAAAATACAGACTGACTCTTGTGGTGTGTTTTTAGAATCTCTAAAACTGTGAGTCTTAGAAATGGAAATCTGATTGGCATTATTTTTTGAATAAAGGGAAATCAGAGTCATGTTAAAATAGGCACCAATAATTCAAGTTGTTGTTGTGATTTGTTAGATCATAGACAAAACATTTTCTTCAGAAGTTGATTGTGATGTACCCTCATTTTCTCTCTTCCTATTTCCCCACAATTTTGAAATAAAATTTTTGATTTGCTTCAGTCATGGTATGATTGCAACATTTTTATAACTTTCCTTAAGCAAGGACAGGTTTATATTTAAGTCTTCTCGGTCCTAAATTAACAATGAACAAGGTAATAATCTTCTCAAATAACACAAAATCCTCTGAAAAAAAGTCCCACAGGAGGTATTTGTTTTGTTTAGAAAGAGTTCTGCAGGTTGGAAATATTTAACTGGATTGATAGTGAATTTCAGAACATGAAAAATTTCTGTTTCAGAATGTACCTTGCAATGGGAATTCTCAAGAAACAGCTTTGTTGCTTAAAAATCAAATTGCTACAGAGGCTGTCCGCTCTCTGCTATCAGCTCTCTATTAATCCTGGTTAGCCATGTTATCTGCTTAGTGACACAATAATGAGACTGAATTACAGTTCTATGGCACAATTAATTTTCCTTAATGAAGTTGTCTATGCAGAGCTTCAAATTGATGCTATTTTCAGTAATAGGTAATAAATCTGAGATCTTTTATTTGTTGTAAATAAATTCGTCTATAATAGTAGAGTGAGAAAATTTGTACAAAAAAAGAGTGTGCTTTATGAAATCACAACTAAGAATGAAAATATAGCACTAATATTTTAAGTCCTCAGTTTTCTTGTAGTTTGCCACATTTAAAGTACACATAAGAACAGAAATTTTTTATTGTTATGCATATATTTTACTCATAAAAACAACAATATACATTTTACATACAATTTCTCAAATATAGAAATTTATAGATGTATTTATGTCTTTTTGTACTCAATTTACCACAATGTTTTTCATACTTGATTGTGAACTAACCATGTTGGCTGGGTGATTCTGGGAATCAAAGTCTACATTTTAAAGTTGCCAAGTTTGAAAAACACTGGTTTACTAATGTACAACATGGAAAAGGAAATGATGTCATGGAGATAAACCGATGTGTTCCATCTCTTGATCATAGCTTCAAAATGCTATCAATCTGATATTGTGACACTGCTGGATGACACCTATTACATTGCTAGGCTATTATTGACAGAGGGCTCATTTCCTATTTCCTTGGAAGGATGTTAGCATAAGACCTTTTTCCCATTACCAACTCCAAAGTATGCCAGCTCTAATCCCAAATTTAAAGAGAACAAAATTGGAAGGGATCTTGGAGGTCTTCTAGTCGAGCAAACCCTATACCATTTCAGACAAATGGTTGTCCAATCTCTTCTTAAAACATTCAGTGATGAAGCACCCACAACTTCTGAAGTCAAGCTGTTCCACTGATTAATTGTTATGTCAGGAAGTTTCTGTTTAGTTCTAGGTTGGTTCTCTCCTTGATTAGTTTCCATCCATTATTTCTTGTTCTGTCTCTTTTGTGAGAATTCAGGCAGGGTATGCCTCCCCTATATCCTATCTTTCCTATATCTCAGCAACACAAATATAATGGGCAATATTCCTAAATTATATTGTCAGTACAGTAATTATCAAATCAGTAGTTCTACATAATTGCCATTCTTGGCTAAACTCCTCCATTAGTCAACCAGATTATGCCTGTGAAGTCAAACTGTTGTGGGAAAAATCACATCAAGCAAAGAACTAATTGGACTCATACAACAAGATGGTTCCCCCCAAAAAGGAGACATATATTGAATAAAAATGCTATAGTTCATACAATATAAACAATGACAAAATTCAGTATTTTGTAGATTTGAGTTTTCCAATTTTTCATATTTTATATGTACCAATCATAACTAAATTTCCAAAGCAGTGGGTATTCTGTCCTCTAATAAATTAACAGATTGGTATTTTTAAAAGATAATTTTGGTATATTTACATGGCATGATTGCAACATTTTTATATTCATTATAAATATAACTGACCGGACTTGACTTTGTGTTGGTTAAATTTTGTCTGTAGTACCTCTTATGTAGGGCAGGACAGCTGTTCCATAGTTGTTCCTGCCCTACATAAGAGATATTACAGACAAAATCAGTAAGATACTACACAGGCATCACATCAAGACTGCCTTCAAAACAGACAGAAAAATAGCAGCCA
>JANHFN010005426.1:115277-128298 GCA_032468175.1 Toxicocalamus goodenoughensis
ATAATAATAATAATAATAATAATAATAATAATAATAATAATATACGTTGGGAACATCAGGTTGAAAAGGTTCTGGAGAATGAAAAAGTCAAGATCTTGTGGGACTTCAGAATTCAGACAGACAAGCATTTGGCCCACAGCATGCCTGACTTAACAATAGTTGAAAAGAAAAGGTTTTGGTTCATTGACATTGCCTGGTGATGCATGAATTGAAGACATGCAGCAAGAAAAAAAATCACAAAGTATCGGGACTTACAAATTGAAGTTGGGTGACTTTGAAAAAAGAAATCATGTGTTATTACAATTGTAATTGGAGCCCTTGGAGCAATACCTAAAGGACTGCCTCACTATTTGGAAATCCTAAATTTATCAGACTTGAACACCCTGATTCTACATAAAACCACCCTACTTGGAACAGCTTATATCCTCCGACGCTACCTGAACAGTTTCTAGGTGCTTGATTAGGACTCGAGCTGTTGAGCTCCAACCAGCCCCAAAGGCTATGACTTTCACTAAAGTTATAATAACAATAATAACGATGATAACGATGATAACAACAATAACAACGATAACAATGATAACAACAACAACAATAATAATGATAATAATAATAATGGCCAAATTATCAGTTGTGATGGATGAAGCCTCTACCAGTATTTGCAACTTTTACAGTTGGATAACATCAAGCATGGACAAGTTAAAAATGTAATTGGAAAGAATATATCCAAAGAATGAGAAAACTCTTAAAGATAAAATTAAATGATAGAAACATCATTAAAGCCATCAATCCCTGGTATAGCTTTGATACATTTACACTGCTAGAATTATTAATAGGACATAAGGTTGTAAAACAAGAAAAATAATTACTATTCACTAACAGTTATATCCCCATAGTGATATTGATAGATTATACCTGCCTTGCAGAAATGTAGACATAGGTTTACTTTGGGTTAAACAAATTGTTGAAGAAAAGTGTGCATTGACTGGTGTGAAAGATAGCCAAGAACAAGCGCTGATGCAAGTTAAAAATTGGAACTTATTTAATGTAAAGGAAATACAAGTAACTATTGAAACAATGTAATAAAAACAGAAACAGAATGCTGGCAAGGAATACCATTACATGGTTAATTTCTACAAAAGATTGAGGGGAACTGGATAAAGAAAAAAAAAGCAAGCAATGGCTTATAGCTTAAACATTAAAAAAAGAAACTGAAGACTTGATTTTTGTTGCTTAAGTGCAACTATTTGAACTAATGCAATCAAGGCCAAAATTTGAAAAATCATCAAATGATTCAAAATGTAGATTGTGTAAAGAAGAAATGGAAGATCATATATTCAGCTTATATATGAAGAATGCTCAGACTGATTGTAAGTAACAGCATAACACAGTTGCCAAAATGATTTACTGGAACATCTGTACAAATTATCACAAACCAGTAATGAAAAATTGGTCGGAACATACAGTTGAAAAGAATATGAGCAGGTTAAAATATTATGGGGTTTCCAATTATGGACAGATAAAATCTTAAATCTTGACTCATAATACACCAGATATAACTGCGGCTAAAAAGAAGAAAGTGTGGTTAATTGATGTGGCCATACCAGGAGATATTTGAGTAAAAGAAAAAAGTTGGAAAAGATCACAAAGTATAAATATCTGAAAATCAAAATTGAAAGATTATGGCATAATCAGTTGTGGGGGTTCCATTGGTTGCCATAGCAAAAAACCTTGGATGGCACTTTAAAAAAAAACTTTAAACATTGATATTTCTATCTGTCAATTGCAAAAGCCCACATAATTTGGATCTACATATATACTAGGCTGATACATTATAACATCTTAGGTTCTTGGGGAGAACTTGATGTATATGATGGCTAACTAAAGAACTGGCAGCTAAGATAACACATTGTTGTGAACAGATAATAAAAGAAGAGCAACATAAGTTACTGTATGTTCTACATAATCTGAGATATACCTAGAACTATTTAGGCATAAATGTCCAAGGGACCTTGTTGCATTTGGCAAAAGGATGAAAAAGCTGCCTGATGATGTCATGTTGCCAGTTCCAGAAATGCTTTTCCTTACATATGGTGTGTTATATCACATTGTTCACACACACAAAAACTCTTCCTTTGTTTTCTTCTTGCTTCACCTGACTTTGGGTCTTAAAACAAGCCAGGCAGGCCAAACAGTCAAAAGGACATCAAGAGAAATGTCTGAAAACATGAATCCATCATTGCATGACTTGATTATGTGATTAATGCAGTCTATTGGCATTACTAGTTTTGAGGTTCAGGCAAAATAACCAGGAAATTCAAATGGGTTAAGTATGAAATGCTGCCTTGATAGCTATTTGTGCCTATATGGACATGTATAATTGCTTCCCTTTGTTGGCAGTTTCAGAAGAAAAATGAGCTCTATGTATGCAAGTACATATACACATACTGTATTTCCAGGAAAAGCTTTAGAAATAGTCATGCTTAGCCGTTAACATTCAAAAGAAGTGTGCTTCTCCTGCTTGGAACACTGGGAAGTCCATTCCTGTTCCTGTGTGGTTTATGAATAGCCCCAAATATTTTGCTACTTGAGCAGCAAATGCAAAACGGATCATCCCATTCTTTCCAGTGATTGTATGCTCGACTGCCAAATCTTGATGAGTTTAGGAGGCATAAAATGTAGCTTGGTCCCTTTGGGTGAGTGAATGGCTATAAGAAGAATGGGAAACAGTAGGTGATAAATACAAACTCAATCACGTGTTTTTACACCAATTCTTCTTCAAGGTGATAATGAGAATTTATTTGACACATTCTTTTAAAGTGGGATTTTGGAGGTGATTTATTTCATTGTAAGACAGCCAAAGAGCATATGAATGCTCCACTTTGCATAAAATGTACATTCATTTCTCTTAAATTGAGTCCCAAAGGAACATACTATGACAGCAGCTATGTTTGAGAATTCTGGAATTCTCTGTCCATAAATTTGGTGGGGGATTTTGAAAAGTGATTTGTCTCTCCTTAAATATGAACATGATGCCTTCTTGCTTCTTGCATGAATTTACCCTTATGCCCTTTGTTTTCATCTTGTTTCCTGCACTTCACTCATTTATTATAGAAAATATATTCCATAGAAAAATACATTTGAATATGTAATTAAATATAGATTTTTAAATTGCACATTGAAAAATTTCTTTTCAATATGCATAATTTAAGTGCATGAAAACAATCAAGAAATGGCTTGCAATATCCAGAGTATCATAGTTCAATGGTTAAATTCAGCACAGATCATATCAAATTTCAGAAGTATTTTTTCCCCTCAAAATAAATGACTAAGCATTTCTGCGCTGGATATTCAATACAGTTAAAATGTTCAGCAACTAGGCAAGGGAAATAGGTATAAAAGGACCCTGTGCTGATACTGGCAAAGATACTAGCAATTGAAATATCATGGCAAGAAAGCTCTCCAATGTAAAATCAATTGACATTAATTGGGATAGTGCAAAAGTCCTCATTTTGCTGCATAGCATTTTTCTGTTCAGTAATGGATAAGAAGGAAAAGCTCTTGAGGGCTTGTACCTTGTGTTATTGATAAATGGATGTCACCACTTTAATTTGCAACCTAAAGAGCAGTTGTGGAAAGGACAGGAAAAATAGCCCCCTCAGAATTGCTATCATAAAGAGATAAAAGTGATTTAAGTTGTATATTGAGTTTCTAAGTCACTGATGTAAACAAAAGGAAAAAATATTGTTAAAATTAAATAGAAATAAAATACAAATAATACAGACTTGGAACATTTTGCTTAGGATACACAACAGGCTTATATTATTATAAACAGTTAAATCATGTGGGTGGGGAGTGGGGTGTAGGTGGGTGGGTACATTTATTAAATGAGATTTAAAATCTTATTGCAGAAACCTAGTGTTTATTTTAAGTCCAGTTTCAATGTTCATCAGTAATATACATTGGCATATAAAAAGCTATTTCAAATGAAATATTTGTTTTCTTATTTGTGAATCCATATCACAAATTATTTTGGCAGTTTTCTGCTCTCTTGAAAAGATGATGTTACATGGCTTCAGCTTTCACAGATTGCTTTCATAGGAAGAAAACTTTTAAGACAATTGGATTCACAATACCAGTAGCATGGTTAGTCCATAAACTATTCGGCCCAATAGTCTGCATAATAGTATATTAATGCCATGTAATAATATTTTATATTTTTATAATATTTCTATTTCAACTGGATGAAAAAAATACTTTTAAATTTTGTTGCAGATTTTTTTAATGGATTGAGTCTCATATTCATCTCAAGAGGCACTAGAGAAATGTCATTCATTTCTTCCAGAGATTGTGATTCCCTTGTCTCTTCACACTTATGATTTTTAATAAAAAGTATTAGAAAGGGTGCAAATAATCCTCCTGATATTTTGGCATCATGGGTTAATGTGCTTCTGCTCTACATTATTCAGAAAGGTGAGTTAAATCCACTGATGAACAGTTCTGTGAGAATTCTGTTGCTAAAAATAATCCAGTCCAAGTTATCTGAGGAAGTGTCTTGCTCTAGTGAGATTGGCCTGCCCCACTCACACTAGCAGAAGAGGCCTTCTTCAAACTCCATCAACCAGGGCATTTCAGCTCATTTGGTCAAAGATAAGAGTATATTCTGCCATGGCTCTCACCCTCTGGAATATGTCTTCAGATATGAGATCTGCTTCGACCCTTCTGGAAGAATGTTATTTTTTTGTCTCTGGCCAACTGGCTTGATGCCCCAACAGAACATGCTATGTTAGAGGTGGTTGATTGAGTAAGAGACAAAAGCCCAGCCCTATACTGATCATGGTGTTGATTTCAACCTTTTGTTTAATTGTTGTTAATTTTAATGCTTTTACAGTGTAAGCCACCCAGAATAGTTTTGAATAGTGATCTGGACAGCATATAAATTTAATATTTATTTATAAATATTTATATGATGATTACTAAATATAAATAAAAGATCAAGTAGAATCCTCTTTTCAGTGAACAAACGTAAGTATAAAGTAGGAAAAATCCTTATGATATTTATTATTCTGATTGTTATTTGTTGTAGACATTTTTATATCACACTCTAGTAAATTGTATAGGATAAATATCTCTTATAATACACACCCTAACGTATTGGAACAAATATTCACAGTGAAATCAGTGCAATATGTTCTGTAATAACTTGGTGGTAAAACTTTCTATTATAAGAAATTACTCACCAAGAACTTTCACATCTTCATGGCTTTTCACTATATGTGAAAGGAAAGAAGATAGCTGCTGAAGAGGACACTTTTTCTGTAGTGCTATTAACTTATATGATGCTTCCTGTAAAATAGCTCTGAGAAATTAGATCTAGATCTTCATTTGTATGGGAAGCACTCGATAGTATATAGATAGTAGGATTTCCGCAACTACAAAGGCCTTTCTCCTGATAGGGTTATTATTGCTTTTCTTGCAAAGATATGATATGAGTGGTGTGTATTTCCACAAGAGCATCCATGCAGGATTAAAAGAAAACAAAATCAAATGCATGTAATGGTGGTTCTACTCAGGTTTGGCCCTGTCATATTATCCCATTTCAAAAAGACCAGCTGGCATCTGATTCAAGACAGCAGAACAGTAGATCATTATTTTTTTTATTTAATCTCAGTTTGTCTGAACTTTGGTTATAGGTAACCCAAAACTGCTTTCTTAAGCTTCTAATAATATAAGCCATTATCCTATAAATATCTGCTAAAACCACAGGTTTTAGACCAGGAGTGTCAAACTCAAGGCCCGGGGTCTGGATCCAGCCTATGAGGTACTTAGAGCTGGCCCATGGGGCCACCCTAGAAATAGCAAAAGACCATCCTATGGTGCCTCTGCCAGAAAAATGGACCTCGGGAGGGCTGTTTCTTGGCTCTCTCAGGCTTCATTTTCAGCTGAGATGGCCTCCTGCCACCCTCTTTGAGAAAAAAAGGGAGCTCAGGGAGGCGGCATGCACCTCCCCGAACTCCCTTTTCACAGGCAGAGGGCGGCAAAAGGCTGTCGTAGCTGAAAATGAAGGTCTGAAGCCCGTTTTCACTGGCAGAGTGCTTGGGCCACTACAGACACTCCCAACATGAGTGACATCAAACTGGCGACACCCATCCCACTCCAAGGTCAAACACAACCATGATGTGGCCATCAATGAAATTGAGATTGACACCCTGGTGTTAGACAATTTAGAATGTTTCTTATTAAGTGAAGTGGTTTGCACTTTTTGGATTGCTTATTTTGAGATGATTCTGAAATTTTTAACTCAGCTCTTTGCTCAAAAACTGTAACTATAAAAGTATAATAAACAAAACTTTATTTGTATGTTTCTTATGTACATTTTAAAATCATTTTAATATTATTAACCACTCAGTCATATATTTCAGAAGAGTGGTTATACAAATCTAATAAATTATAGACATCCAAAGGAAAATGATAAGTAATTAAAAATCTGACCTTTATTACTTTAGTATGGCCCTCAAATGGAGGTTTGTAAATTCCTTGGTATATTATTCATAAATAGACTGAGTAAAAATATTTTTATTGATACTTTTTATTGCAATGAAAGTTGTCCAGGAAACAAAAAGTTTATTAGTATCCTATGACTCAACTTTTGGTAAAAATACACTTGAAACAAAACTCTCAGTCAGTTTACCTACACTTCTATCCAACTTTCAATTTCATTACTAGAGGAGTCAGACCTATTGATTTTATAAGATATTTTATTGTATTAGAATTCTTTTTAGAATTAAAGACTATTTAAAATTCAAATGTACTGCACCTTTCTTAGGATTTTAAGTGCCTAAGCTATATATATGCCTAAGGCAAATGTCAGCTCATAACGAGAGTAACTACAACTATTACATTCTAAACAAATTCTATGGGAATTTCTCCCTTATTATTTCAGATTATCATCTTCTATCAGATTGATGAATCTAATCTTATCCCCACCAGATTGTAACAAATTATTTATAATTGCTACAGACATGTCAAACATTTCTAAAGCTGTAGATTTATTGAGTATTCCACACTGAGCATAACTCTTACTAAGAAAAAAGTTGGATTCTGATTTTGTATTATTTTATTCAATAGCATATGGACAACTCTATTTTGTCTTGCAAGATAGTTTCTAAGTTACAGATACTAACTTGCATAGAATAGAACAACTATATTTTCAGATGTATTATGAGGGCGTGTCAAAAAGTAAAATATTGTACTTAAAGCTACCTGATCAGACCTTTATAGCTTTTAAAATATGATGTAAAAGATGAGGGAGGAGTTTTAATAATGTAGTCATCTTGACTTTTAATGCACCCTGTGGAAACACATTGGCCAAAATGTGTTCAACTAATGACCATAACGTTAGCAGGGAGTGTTGCAAGTAACATGAATACACCTGAAATGCACTACTTTGCTACATTATTAAAAACCTTTATGTGAAAGACTCAGTTGACCAAAAATCACAGTTAGTGATAGAATTCAATATCCACAGGCCTATATAATTATAACCATGACATATGGAATATTGCAAATTGGAATATAAAATGAATAAATAGTAAAAGGCATGAATTAACAGATGGAGGAAAGGTGGAAAAGTAGATTGTGTGTGAAATGAGTCTCTTAGATGAAACTAAGAGAAAAAGAAAAATGGAGTAGATGTAAATGAAGATTTAATCTTCTGGAGTTAATGAATGTGTGCAGGAATATGAAAGTGACTAGTTAGGAATGAAAGGATTAAAACATACACAGATATATGTTTCTACATGTATAAATGTTAAAGTTGTAATTTGTGTTTTCCAGGTTGTGGCAGATGCACAGGAAAGAAGAGTGGTACTGATGTTATGCTCCACTGAATAACAATAGAAGAACCAGGGTTAGAACCAGGTTAAGGTTTTTTTAGGGTTGAAATTGTCTTTTCTTTGAATAGCAATAGCATTTAGACTTATACACTGCTTTATAGTACTTTACAGCACTCTCTCAGCAGTTTACAATATCAGCTTATTTCCCCCAACAATCTGGCTCCACATTTTACTAACGTCAGAAGGATGGGAGGCTGAGTCAACCTTGAGCTGGTCAGGATCAAACTCCTGCCAGTGAAGAGAGTTAACCTACAAATACTGCATATCACTGTGCTGCCATGTAGAAGAAAATGTATTATTGTAGGTAGCATTAATGGATGGGTTGTAATGAGATGAAAGAATATTGGAAATTATATAGGAATACTCAGAATCAACATTCTACACTTACAGTTCATTTCCCACAATTCAATAAAATAGTGTCTTTTAATGATACATAATTATTTAATTGAGGCATATTTTCACCAAATGCAGAAACAACAAATTTACATGTTGTACTCAATTATATCTCCTCTTTTTCCCTGCACAGATACATAGTTTCACAAATAGAATTTTCAGTTCCTCCCTGCCCTACAGCTAGGAGAAATGGGGACAGCAAATAACAGAAAGTGCTGGTGTGTTAATGAAAATCCACTAACACAACAGTAGATATCATTCAGATAGTTAACTTAAAAGACCCTGAAATATGAAGAGCATCACATGTAATATTCAATGTATTTCTTCAAATATCACTTGATAACTTTTTTTTTGCCCAAATTACCTTTCATTTCCAGATATATAAAAATACTATAAGCATATGCAGAGATTCGTACTTTGTATTGTTTATTTTGTGCATTAATTAAAAAATATAAATAATGGAAGAAAATAAGAAAGTACAGATCATTATAAAAAGGTGAATGAAGGACAGCGAATGAGTGAATAACCCAATAAATGTGAGTGGAGAAGGAGGAAGAAGAAAAGGAGGGACAGGAAGAAGAAGATGAGGAGGGACAGGAAGAAAAAGATGGAGGGGGGGAGGAGGAGAAAGAGGAGGGTAGAACAGCATTAGAGGTTCTGTCCTTTCCCATATATGTATTCGGCAGATGAAGGACATGGACGTGCCCTGGACTCATTGGAAGTCATGTTCATTTCCTCAGGAGTAACATTTTATTTTCTGCATTTCTTGGAAGTCATACTTTCATGGCAAATTTGCCAAGCAAAGTTTGTTGTTGTATTTTAAATAAAAACTTGTTCTTGAAACTGATGTTCTAAAAAAACACCTTCTGCAACATATTGGTGGTATCTATATATTATACAGTATGCTATTATATTCATAGTATGTTTAAAATTCAAGTGTTATAGGTTAGATTCTAAATTAATCTATAATCTACTAAAACATTTAAAAGGGATCAGATTATATAAAAATTATGATATATTAATAGTTATACATTCAGCAGATTTAGCTGTTAGTTTTAAATGTATAACATTTCATTGCAATCAGCTTCTATGGTTGAAATATGCAAATATGAACAAACTCACAAGTATGAAAAAAAATAAAAATTAGAAAGAGGAAAAGAGATCTACACATAGATCCTTGACTTATGACCACAATGGAAGCCCAAAATTTCCATTTGTAAGCACGACAATTGCTAAGTGAGTTGTGCCCCATTTTATTATCAGTTGTTAAATGAATCATGAATCATGTTAAGTGAATTATGTGGTAGTTAAGTAACTCTGGCTTCCCCCATTGACATTGCTTGTTGGAAGCCAAGATGGGAACTTACAAATGGTCATCACATGACCCCAGTGCAATTTTCATATCATAAATCATGTCATGTGCACAAATTTTGATCTCGTGACCATGGTAATGCTGCAACAGTCATAAAGTGTGAAAAGCAGTCATAAGTCATTTTTAGTGCTGTTGTAATTTTGAATGGTCATTAAATGAATGGTTTAAATTGAGGACTATGTGTGTTACATATTTTAGTGACTGCTTATGTGATTTTATTTTATTTTGAATGGTTGAGGTATTTGCTTCACTGAATTAAATGAATTCATACTGAATATCATTGTCATTAGCACATGAGCAGAATTACTATTTATCAGTATTGTGTGTGTGTGTGTGCGTGTTTGGCAACTTTTTTGTAGGTGGATTGCCTCTGACTTCTTTCCAGATCTGAGACAGTCTGACTGGCCCAAGGTCACTCAGCTGACTCTGTGCCTAAGTCAAAACTAGAACTCACAGTGGTTTAATGAAACCCCATGGTTTTTCATAGAATATTTGATGGAAATTATGAAGAGAGAGCAAACTCTGCAGGAATAGATTGACTTATGAGAAAACTCTTTATCTATCTGCATGTACATGATTTAAAAATTATTCACAGTTTCCTGTGGTCTATTGCAACTTGTACAGAATAAGAGCAGAGCTTACAATATCTAATGATTCTGGTAGAGATTGGTGAATAACAAGCCAGGTACAGCAATCCATGAATTATATCTAGAATTTATTATATATAAACCAGAGGCTCTATTACTGAACTACAGACTCTCTGCAAAACTTGGAAATATGGGTGAACATTTCTATAGAAAATGACCATGGTATTCTGTGAAGTGATTCTTGGCATAGGAGATGGGAAGTTATGGATGTATGTGGTCAGAGTTTAGAATTTGCTTTACTTTCAATTTCATACAGTTAAAAACATCTGGAACTTCAGATTTTATGTCTGGCTACACATTTAATTTTAAAAGGGATTGAAAGTGTCATAAAACAGGCCTACCATTTCTGATAATTCTGATGACTAAGCAGTCTAGCCTCTGACTTTGAAAAAGTGGTATAATGTTTTTAATGGTCAAAGTTGGGATCTGAGAGAATATGTTACTGCCCATGGCTAAAATCCTCAAGAGTTAAAATCAAAGAAAGCTGTTCTGTTATAAAACAGCATTCACTGTCAACCATGCATAAAGGGAAACAAATCGATCCTTCATTAAACAAAAAAGTGCTCCTCATCAGTGAAAAGGCAACAAGGAATTGCTAGTCACTTTGAGCATTGTCAATTGGGGAAAGTAGGATATCACTGAAAGAATAAACTCTTTCTTTGACTTTCTTTAACTACATACCATAATATTCATAATAATAATAGCAGAATAACAGAATTGCAAGGGACTTCCTCAAGCAGGAGATCCTATGCAATTTCAGACAAATGGCTGGACAGTCTTCTCATAAAAGCCTTTAGTTATGGAGCACCCACAACTTCTGAAGGCAAGGAGTTCCACTGGTTAATTTTTCTCACTGTCAGGAAATTTCTCCCTGGTTCTAGTTTGGTCCCCTTGTTTATTACTTCTTGTCTTGCCTTCTAATGCTTTGAAAAACAGATTGATCCCTTCTTTGTGGCAGCCCCTCAAATATTGGAACACTGATATCATATCACCTCTAGTACTTTTTTCCCTAGAGTAGACATCTTTGTTTAAGTGGCACTCTAGCCTTTTTAAAGGCACCTAAAAAGACTCTCATACTTTCTCTATAGAACACTTGTAATAGTAACACTCAGTAAACCCAGCTTTATTGTTCAGCTGATCATAAAAAGCTAATCAGGACTGCATCTGGTTAGCACTTGAATGACTGGGGTTTCTACTGTGGACCCAAAGAACCAAACCAAACCAAAGCACACCAAACCAAACCAAACCAAAAAGTTGGCAGTGTAAAACTAATACATTTCCTGGCCAAACCTTATGAACATGTCCAAAAACCCAGATGACTCATAGAAGATGTTAGGCTTATTACTACAGAATATGAGAAAATGTTAATTTCCAAACAACCACATCCAAACTGGCTCAGCACAGAGGTCTATGGTAAGAGAAAGGAAAATGTGCAGTAGAGATCACAAACCTCACAGAATTTAATAAATTGAATTGGCTTTACAATTGACTTTTCCCATGATAATTCCTTAGAATTATCCAACGCATTGGGAGCCTGGAAAATAACATTGGTGTACTTTGTGTAATTGTCATACATCTTTGTTCTTGCCATTCATGGATATAATAGCTATTTTTCAGGACAGGCATAACTCATAGACTTTCAGCGATGTGTCTGTATTGTGATGTCTTCCCATGTATAGTTCAGACGTTATCTGTATGCAAGGACATTTTTTAAAAAATGCTTGGAGATTTAGAAGAAAAAATAGTAAATTGTAGTAAGAAAATGTTATAAACATTTTCCCAGTCATATTTATGTGAAAAATTACAGGTACTTCCCACCAAAAAAAGGAAATAAGAAAGCTCTTCCTTCTCCTGACAGCTTTATGTGTATTCAGCTTTATGTGTATTCATTCACTGTCTAAAAAGACAGACAAGAACAGAAGAATTTAGTAAAGAAAGTTTCTATATAATTTTAATTTTGTTTCCTCTTAGCTTCTAGAAAGTTTGTGGATTATCTAAAGAGACAACTGGCCTTTCTTTTCCCACCTTGCAGATATTTAGTGTATGAGTATATGAAAAGATTGCGAGTTTGGCAAAGGCATGCAAGCATACTAAGGGACAGAGGATGCCCACTCTGACTTTAACCTAACAGTTCAAGAGTTCAAGGTCCTCTGTTCAAGAATATAATATTCCCATGAAAACCTGGAGGGAAAAAAAGCTAAGATTTTGACTCTTCATTTCAGACCATGGACATGGAAACTCTAAGCTGTACTAAACTCTCTTTTTCTACGAAAAGTCAGAAAATATCTCTTAGTTAAGCTTGTAAGTCCATTCTTTAGCCATACTTCATAAAATCAAATTTATTTAACATGTAGGTTTAGAATGTTTCCCAACACTTTTCCTCAATGTTCTCTATGCAATGTGGTTTCATTAAAGCAAAGTGTTAGAGAACAAATAGGACATTATTAGTTTCTGTGGATAATTTATCATGTGAAAAAGATCACAGACCTATCATTTGACAACAAGAAAAGCCAATTAAAGGCGACTTCCGGTTTTGAGGGCTTCGAAGCCAGACGGGGATTCGCGGACAGCGTAATCTCCGCCTGGGCTCTTTTGCCTGAGTGCCCCAGATCGTTTGATCTTGGGGCTATGGTCACCCCAAAGAGGTGACTGAAGAAAGGGGGATCCCAGCAGGGTGGTAGAAGAGCCGCATCTCTTCTCCCCAGCTGGCAAAAAGC
>JANHFN010005426.1:158377-168784 GCA_032468175.1 Toxicocalamus goodenoughensis
TTCTTATATTTCTTTTTAGTTGTTTTTAAATTTTGTATTGTATGTTTTTACTGGGCTGTTCACCGCCCCGAGTCCTTTGGGAGAGGGGCGGTATATAAATTAAATTTCTATTTCTATTCTATTCTATTCTACTGATTTGGCATGTTTTTTGTTTGCACATGTTGTTGAATCATAGAATAAAATAGAATAGAATAATGGGGTTGGAAGGGACCGTGGAGGTATTCTAGTCTAACCCACTGCTCAGGCAGTTAACCCTATACAATTTCAGACAAATCTCTTCTTAAAAACTTATAGTGTTGGAGCATCACAAGTTTTGGAGGCAAGTTGTCCCACTGATTAATTGTTCTATCAGGAATTTTCTTCTTAGTTCTAGGTTGCTTTTCTCCTTAATTAGTTTCCATCCATTGCTTCTTGTCCTGCCTTCAGGTGCTTTGGAGAATAACTTGACTTCATCTTTTCTGTGGCAGACCCTGAGATATTGAAACACTGCTATCATGTCATTCCTAGTCTTTCTTTTCATTAAACTAGACGTACCCAATTCCAGAAACTAATCAAACCTAACCAGTGTTGATGCTAATAAAGTTAATATTAACAAACAATGTTATTGCAGCAGTTAGGATTGTAGTTAAGGTGGTTAATCATGTTGTGCAAACACTGCCAATAGGAAGATGGATACAGCAGTTCACAATTTCTTCTCATCCTAATCTTGATATGTTCTGCTGACTGGGCAGGAATAGAGTCACTAAAAATGATCCTGCTCATAGCTTTTCCTTCCATGTTTAAAATTAGAATGAGAATTGTTTTGAACAAGGATTATTTCAATAATCTACTTGAAGGACAGTATTTATCTGATTTATTTATATTTCATATTTCAACCACCCATTTAAATGTGTTACTAAAATAATACTACTTTAACAAAGAGTAAAATGATTATGATTTAAATGTCAATGATGTAATGCTTAATCTAAAATTGAATTCATTTGAAATATTCTTGCTTGGTATTAAATTCTTTTCTCTTTCATGATTTTAATAGAAATACATTGGTAAATGAAAACATTTAATGGAGTTTAATGGAGTAAAACTAATAGCGTAGTGATAGTTGTCTTGCACTGGACCATTTTCATATAAGTCTGCTAAAAGAGTTTATTAGAAATCACTGGATTAAAAATGTGACCTCATTTCATATCTTAGCAACTCAGGACTGGCATTTGTAGAGCTTTCAAAAAGGCATAAGCAAAACATTCATTTTATCATTTTGGAATCATTTAGAGGACTATTTTCAGATTTGAAACTACAATTTCTCATTCCCCTGTAATGTATGCAATATTCTCCCTGCTGAGTTTGAACACTTTTGTGAGCAAACCAAGTATTTGTTTGTGACATCGCTCGTTTCCATAACCCACACTAGAGTTGAAATGGTCCATACCAAAATATTTTTTTTAAAATAATTTTATTGATTTTTTTTAAGTCCATACCAAAATATTGTTTGAAGGACATTTCCCTAGTTGGTGAGCTCCTAAGACTGGCATTGTGAAAACAGTGAAGAAAAATACACCAACATTTCCCAGATTCTTCAGAATGATTCTTTGTTGGGATTCGTGGAAAGTTTTCAAAGGTGATTTCAAGATTCATGTCATTGCTAGTTGCTTCTGCTGAATCATCATCTGCTCCCTGAGAATGCTAAGAGCTAACAAGAAATTATCTGGAATGTCCTTCTCTTCATCCAAAGACTGCCAAAAGACTTATAGATACGTTCCACCTGGTTCCCATTTAGATGACGCTAAGGTCATCCCAGTAATAAAAACGCAATGGATTTAATATTGTCAAAATGTCATCTTCCAGTACAGTGTGATTTAATGATCTTGATGACCCACAGTAATGGAAAATAAAAATCAACCCACTATGGATATGTCCTAACAAACTGATTATTCCACAAAACTGTTTGGGAATCAAAAGACCAAGATGGCCAGTTATCTGAAACTTATTTATATTAAAGGAATCTGAAGAGTTTTATGCATATTTCAGAACTTTCCAGGTCATCAGCTGTTAGCTCTGAAAGGTAATCTAGGGAGAAAGCATGACAATAAATACTAGTTGTGCCTTTATTGTATGGTTATATTAACATAAACTTACAAGTCTAAAAGTATCTCTCCAATCCATCATATTTATTCCCTAAAAACTAGGGAAGATCTTTTCTGAAACACTTTAGTCCTCTTCCTTCAGACTGAAATTTCATTTATCAGACAAGGCTGAGGCTATTCCTCCTACCTCTCAAGGTCATTTACACATATATCTAACCTAAAAATAAGAGTGTTTTTCTAGACCAATAGTATTATACTGATCTTAATGCTTTTATAGTAAGTCATCTACTAAGACCTTACTCTTTAAAGGAAAAAACCATTTTAAGGGTAGCTCCCCTAAAAAGGGCCCAGTTCAGATATATGTAGAAGTTCTAGTATTCTGAATAATTGGCCACTGACTGAGGAATTGTGGGCAGCAACATCTACACAGTTGGATTGCACTGTTGTGAGGAAAGGTATTTCAAACAATATATTCAGACTAATATAGCTATCGATCTTTGCAATCCTAGCACATATACTATTCATTACATCATTAATTGATGGAAACTTTCCTTGGCTGACATGAATCACTTTTCCCTGCTGGGTACTGGAATAATAGAAACCTTACAGATTAAGCAATGATTTGTATTCCTATATAAAATCTTGATACTACACTATATTTGTATACTTATACTAAAATCTTTATACTATAGGCCAGGGGTGCCACCAGGGTGCTTATATCTGGCATGTGGGGCTGCACTGGAAACAATGAAGGACTGGCCCATGGTGCCTCTGCCAGCGAAAATGGAGCTCAGCAGCCACCCAAGCTCCGTTTTTGTTGGCAGAGGGTTGCAGCGGAAAACAGAGCTTGGGAGCCCGTTTTTTCTGGCAGACCACTCAGGCCATGACAGGCACCCCTGACACAAGTGACATTGAGCTGGCCATGCCCACACTGGCCATGCCCACTTTGGCTCTCTGGGATGAAACACAACCTTGATGCAGCCTTCAATGAAATCAAGTATAGCACCCCTGCTATAGTTATCTTTAGTCTATCTCAGAATAAGAACAACCACAGGAAAACTGTATCAAAGTGTAAATTCAATGTATTTTCTGAACAGTATTGTGATTATGATTATGGCTGATTCTATTTTATAACAATATTAATAAGATCTTTAAAGAAAGAAGTAAGATTGTCCTGGAATACTTTGTAACTGGCTTAATTACTTCAGAAAGTCTTCAGAACCTTAAAAGTTTTTATTAGCTATGTTTGTAGAGTCAGGAACATTGAGTACATAAATCTGAAGTTAACTGAGACTTATTCCCATAATGCAAAATAATGATTTAGCTTTATGTTCAAATGCAGCTGTTAACTTGCATTCATTATATGGCTATTATGTTAAGACATAAATGTAGAAATGTTGATTTTTTTAAAAAAAATAATCTCTGCATTCATGTATAAAATGGTGAATTATTTTTTTAAAGCAAGGGGCAGAAAGAAAAAAAATTCTCTTTTTATACCCCATGAATTAAGTCAGTGGGTACTTAGAGTGAACAAAAGTAAAAACAGAAATTGATTTTATGTGCCATCTAGTTTTGCTCTGTAATTCAGAAATAGAACCTCAGTAGAGACGCCTTTAGCACCAGGAAAATGTATAAACATTACCATTATATTCAAACAAAAGTAACCTGCACATTATAACTTAAAAGCAATTTCCCAAACACTGTGTTATTTTTCTTATTTTATTACATTTTATTATTATACTATTCTTTTAAACAAATCTTTATTTAGAAAGATCTTAGATGATATTTTAATTATTAATAACAATTTCCCTGAAAATAATGTAATTTACAAATAATCAGCAACACTGGTACACAAACAAATATGGGAGACCATTCAAGTAACCTAATTTTGACTGCTAGATAATATTTTATGTCACAGTTTTATTTTGGATGGTATAAACACAAACAGGATGAATAGGAATATGTTTTAGCATTACTATACAAAGTTTTTTATTTATTGCTTAGCAGATACATAAGTAGACTTTTACTTATACATAACTATTTCGTATTAAATAATTCCACTACCTACACTCCACTGCTAGCAACCTCTTTTGTCATTAGTCTACTGCAGTGTTACTGCTGATTAGGGAAACCTGGGAACTGAAGTTCAGAGATGTTAAAGTTTCCAAACTTGAGAAACAATAGTCTACTGACTTATTTTACAAAGTCCTTAAGTAAGCTTCTTAAACTTTGCATATTGAATCAAACAATTTTGCACTTCTTCCTAATATTCAGGACTGTTTCTTTATGTGGTGCTGAGATAAGTTCCTCTACACTCATTTGTTTCACTTTCACTTTTTCACACATTTATCCTACCTGTTCTTCATCACTACTCTAATTCGGTCTCTCTGGAGCTTCCTTTTTAGACTGAATAAGTCACATGATAATCTGTTTCACTTCTTTCTTTTAGACTTTTACTTGGGTAGTTGTTGCAAGACTGCCTTTCCTTTTTATCAGGCTGTTAGGGTTTTTTTGCTTGACTTCTTGGTCTCATCATGTCTCAGCTACTGCTTTTCAGTATTTTGAATTGTCTTTTTCCCATAATTCTGTCTTCTTTCTTCCTTGCTTCTGGTAAAACTGTAATCTTCAAATGCACACACACGCACACATACAAACAGATCCACTCCAGCAGCAATATTGGTTCCAAAAAGCAAAAAAGGAAAACTTCTGCCAGAGACTTTTTTTTAGTACTAAGTCTGAATAGTTGAAAATGTACCTAAAAGAAAGGAACTTGTTACAGAAGGCTTATAACTAAGAAGAGGTAAAGTGATGAGGAAGATGGTGGGAGATGAAGGTTTCTTTCTTAGCTACTGTCCAGTATAAACTAACATAGAAGAGTTCTAATCTTCCAGATTCTTGTATGGGAGCTTTGTTCTAAGCCAGCCGAAAAATAACATGTTATGTCTGAAACTGCTTAAGTGAGAAATATGCAATTTTCAACAAAATCCATACATAGAACAGAATAACACTTATAAATATTACAAATAAGAAAGTGTGGCTGGTGAAAAAGGATATCTGGTTAAAAGGAACATAATTAAATAAATCTAGTAGCACAGATATTGATTAGTTTCGATAAGCTATTTTTTTTCTCTGTAATTGTCAAGGGAAAAACTCTGATGAATTGTGAAAGTATCATTGTTCATAAAGTATCTAATATGAATTTCAAATACTTGTGGAAATTATTAGATTGATACCAAAGTATAATCATCTAAATAAATTACCAGATGATGAGCATTTCTCAAGGGAAAAAGTCTGGTGAATTGTGAAAATATCATTGTGGAACTCTATATATTATCAAATACCTATTCTATATTCTACATATTCTGTATTATAGTCCTAAACTATTTCATGTTAAAAAGGAAAAGAAGTAATTGATTTCATTATGAATATATTTGAATATTGAAAATATATTTTTGCTATGTTATGTTATTTTGCACTATTGTAGATGGTCTCAATCCAGACAGCATGAACAAGGCAGAGATAAGCATTGTTGGTCCCATAAAAATCTAGGGGAAAAATCAATCGAACCTTCCCAAATTTATATTCTGTGCATATCTTTTCCTTATATTTGTATACTATATTTATCTTAATATATTAATGTATAATTTTAATCATATTTATAACCATATGATTATAATCAAAGTTAGAAAAAACTGAGGATAACTCTTCAATTTTCAGATTGTGTGATCAGAATAAAAACAAAACTCCAAGCCATTCTGCTTGGGGAATACATAAATCAATATTTTTCATTCATCATGGATTTACTGGCCAGAAATAATTAGCACCAATTCCTGATACTAGAATGAAGAGGATCTATTCAAGTGATCAGATTCCATGAATTTTTTTTCAGCACTAATATATTCATGATGACTGTGCTAATGTTAAACTTTAATCGTCCTTGGCATTTAATGTTTCCTCAAAATCCTTGGTGAACAGAAAGCGTAAATGATCATATTAACTTAATTTCAAAGTAATTCACATGTACCTTGTAAATAATTAAGAATATAGAAACAGTTCTTCCATTGCTTTGGTTCTTTCTCTCAGTGGTCTGCATTGCCACCATTTTTGGCTCTATTTCCTTCTCATTTGTTCTATTAATTCTATCTGTTAACACTTCCTAGCTTAATCACCCCCAAAGGGTTATATTACAGCAGTTGTTCTCTGTACCCAAGAGCCTTTTAAAATATATGTTATAAGCTGTTAACTAATAGAAGCAAAATTTCTGCGTGGATCTCAGTAAATGATGACAAGTTGCTATTCTATGTACCTGAAAGCACCAAGCTGGGAAATACTGACTTTCAAGTACAATTGGGAATGTCTGACAGGCTTTATAGAAATCAAGTTTCATTGTTCCTGACTAAATTATTTTATATATAATAGTCATGTCTGCATCACTTGTACATAAACTTCACGCAAGCAGCAGGCATTTGATGTTAACAGGAATTATATAGCAGGTCCCATATTTCAAATTAGTGGGCAAACACCTGCCTATATGCAGATGGTGTCATAATTCTTTTCATGACTCAAGCTAGCCTTAGAAAGGCCCTCAGAATGGAGCCAATTTTGTATGAATTTTGGTTATTAGTTATCCAAAAATAAAACTTCAAAACAAAATAATGATATTCTCTGAAAAGAACAACTGCTTCATAGATACACAACCAAATAGTATAGTTGCTTTAAATATCTGGGTATACTTTTTCAAGCCCCTAGACATCAAATAGCACATATCAAAAATGCCACTCAATATGGTAGCCACTGTAGATTTTTAGGAGCCAGAATGGATACCTAAATTCTAGATTATTAGTTGCAAAATCAGTACACTGCTTTTTTTGTGATGTGCAATTGCCTCCTAGCATAAAATTCTATGTACATGGAAGAATAAAATAATAGTTTTTGAGAGCCATATTTTCTGTACCTCAAAATGTCTCCAGTGCTGTACTTAGACTAGATGAGCCAGTTAGCATAGAAACAACAGCTTGGCAGTTAAAATGTTTTATTGGCTTAGAATCTATTTCCCATAGGATTTCTGTCCCAGTTAGTATCTTATAATTTAGATGTAGATGGTACATGATATACATTAAATAAAAACTGCTTCACCTTGGATTGTGCCTGATTTCTTTCTAAATCTGGATTCTAAATTGGAGCTTGTTGAACAAAGATTAGAAGAAATTGAACATGAACATAATTTAGCAGCAGTCAAGAGTTAAACCATCACTTCAGAAAATCAAGGCATCCAAACCTGCACACTTATTAGGTTATCCTTTACCCATTACCAATGGCCTTTTTCTAGGTTATGGGTGGCAGATATAAAAGAAAGTATGTACCACTTAGGCAATGCCCTTATGCCTCCCATAACATGTTTTCTAGGCGATAAATTCACTGTGGAACTGCACTCTTCAAGAAATGAAAAAATTGCCTGACTCCCTTGTTTGATGCTATCCAGAAGTTTTCTTAGGTGTACTTGAAATCATCTATTTCTAACTTTTGTACTGTAATCATAAAGATATGTCATATCCATATTGTACTGTACAACAGTTATTAAACTGTTATAATATTTTGGACTATATTTGGGTTGCTTTAAGATATGTTGTTGGAGAAGTCAGTTTAATTATTATTCATCCCTAAAACTTGAGCAATTCACTGTGTTACTATATATACTGTATGACAAGTATATAACATAGGGATACATTTGTCAGTGTAAGATTTTATATGGTTGTATATATTCTTTGAGTTCAAAGACTAAGTTAGTGACAGATAGTTGAGGAGATAGTTGAGGAGAAATTGTGTTTATGGGGCCACCAAGAATCACAAGCAACTATTGGCAAATCATAAACACATTCACGATAAGCAGATCTTAGAATGACAGATGGGATAATCAAATGACTAATTAAGACAAGAAAAGGATCTTTTTCATTGTTTAATCCAGTTGTTTTTTAATAATACTGGAGACAAAGATTTTGTCATTTTTAAAATGTTAAGTGACATATTTGATTAGCTTGTCACTGTTCCCCTCCCATTCCCTATCAATATTAGCCAGTTCCCTGTGTTATTGGAGCTGATGAAGTTCATACTTGTATGTCCTCAGGTTTTTAGCCTTCTTGTAATTAGATTATTTGCATAAGTAAGCTAACAAAAGTGCCATTATGATTCTGACACCAGTGACTCTTTTACACTTAACGTCCAGAACTAGTGATTTATTCAGAATGCAGCATAAGCTTTGTTCAGGTTCAGAATTTGAAAGGCTAAAGCATACAAAACATTTGCTAAACTAATACTCAAATATAGCTCATCAGTCTGGAACCCACATTATGTATCTGATATTAGCACAGTCGAGAAAGTCCAGAAATATTTCACAAGAAGAGTTCGACACTCCTCTGCTTGTTGTAGAATACCTTATGCCACCAGACTTGAAATTCTAGACCTTGAAAACCTTGAATTACGCCGTCTTCAGTCTGATCTAAGTATGGTATATAAAATCATACATTGCAATGACTTACCTCTCAATGAATACTTCAGCTTCAGCCATAACAACACAAGAGCACACAATAGATGCAAACTCAAGGTTAACCACACGAAACTTGATTGCAGGAAATAGCAACAGAGTGGTCAATGTCTGGAATATTCTACCTGACTCTGTGGTTTCTTCCTCAAACTCCAAAAACTTTAACCTTAGACTGTCTACTATTGACCTCACCCCTTTCCTAAGAGGTCTGCAGAGAGCGTGCCTAAGTGCACCAACGTGCCTACCGTCCCTGTCCTATTGTTTTTTTTATTCTTCTTATATGTATCCATGTATTCATAACTATGTTTGTACTTATACCTATTATCTTGTAAGCAATTGACAAATGAAATAAAATAAAAAATAAAATAAAACCAGGATTGTTTTAAATTTCCTTTCTTTTGTTTTCTTCTTTCTCAGGACTAAAGTCTCTGCTTAATGGCTCATCATTCTTTCCCATTCCCCAAGTTCAGATCTACACTTATTATCTAGAGTAGCCCCACAGCCAGATGGGGAATTAATTAATTAATTCTTGACATTTGTGAAGAAGGGATAGTAGCCATATCCTTGGCAGCAGCCAGATGGGGATTATTTGGTTGCACGATTCATAGTAGAACCAGTTTCCACATAGTCTGAGATCTGCAGAGTATAGATGCAAATGTACCAGGTATTCCCCACTTACACCATCTACAGTAAAGCTGTCCAAGGAGTAATTCAGTGCTCAAAGGAAAGATTATTAAAGTGTTGATTTTGATTACATTTACCTTTCTCTTTTTCTCACCTCCACACTCATAGTAGTTGTAGTTTCAAAATCCACAAGGCTTGAATTTCTGACTAGCACTTGAACAGTGCCTTCATTTACAATCTGCCTGGGTGACACTGTGAATGCCAGTGCATCAGGGCCTCTCAGGAACAGCTGGA
This sequence comes from Toxicocalamus goodenoughensis, assembly GCA_032468175.1. Classification (NCBI taxonomy): domain Eukaryota; kingdom Metazoa; phylum Chordata; class Lepidosauria; order Squamata; family Elapidae; genus Toxicocalamus; species Toxicocalamus goodenoughensis. Next base: position 167,918 of record JANHFN010005426.1, read on the forward strand.
AAGTTCCATTTTCACCCTGTTCAAATGAAAAGACAGGACATTCTGAAAGAACTGCATCAACCAGGATAATTGATTAGTACCAGCCAGGAGAGTGACAGCTGGTTGGGATTTTTGGCAACAGAAGATAACAGGTAGTAGTGTATTGGTTTTCTTTCTTTCTTTTTTTTTTGCCTGCATTCATTCCTGAATTTTCCTGGAGCTGCAAAATTTCAGTTGTGAAACAAGATTTTTGTAACAATCTCCTAGAAAAGCAAAAGACTAATGATCTTGGACTGACATTGACCTACCTCTCAATGTCACAATAAAGCACATTAAAATATTTTATCAAATGAGCCAAAGTAATTAGTTGAACAGTTAGCTTGTGTTCTGAATGCAGATGAACATTCAATAAGTATATTTAAAACAGGTAAAAGAGAGAAGTTACTGCTGGCAAAAAACTATGATTGATTCCCTTACCATTTAACTGGAATGACCTGATTTCAGCGAACACAACAATGAACTTTTCCCAGCTCATTTGTGGGATTATACTGCTGTATTGGCAAATTCAATGGGACGATATGAAATATGTTCATAATTAAAGAGAAATTAAAGAAATATGTGGGTTCTACTGCCTCAAACAGACAGGCACATAGACAATTTTCTACCAGTGCCAAACTCAACTTCTAGTGACTTCATAGACATGTCTTCATAAAGGCTTTTTTGGCAAAGCATGGTAATATTCTGCCATTACTTTCTTCTGAAGGTTTAATAATTTTTAACTTTCTAATTTAGTCTACAACGTAATTATTTCATTTATTTATTTATTTATTTATTAAATTTCTATACCGCCCCTCTCCCGAAGGACTCGGGGCGGTGTACAGCAATTTA
>JANHFN010005426.1:170823-191295 GCA_032468175.1 Toxicocalamus goodenoughensis
AGAGAAATGGTCCGGATCCAAGCTACTTTCATAGAAAAAGATGTTTTATATTTGTGTTTTGTCTGTCTTTTGAAAAATTAATAAAAAATTTATTTAAAAAAAAAACATTGAAAAGGCAAATTTATGGTTCCAATTTACTCAGTGAATTAAAGACCTGACATTACCTACAGCCTATGAATGAATGCCCTATGTATTTAAACTATGCATGAGCAATTAAAATGAAATGTTTAATTAAAATAATTATAAAAATAATTTCAGTCATATATATGTATGTTCATGTGTGTATACACATACATCCATATGTGTTTGATAATTTGTTTTATATGCAATTTATCTTCAATTGCAATATTTTTTCATTTTTACTTTTTAATCATTTTTTTCTCATTTTTCTCTATTTTGTTAAAAAAATATCAGTAATGATAAATCTGTGCTTTAAGAATAAAAATAAAAATTGCAAACTGGTGATCAGCAATTGAGCTTGCAGTATATATTTCACTTGCAAATGGTGGATGATGGCAAATCAGTCAAACCGAATAAGGATTTTATTCATAAAAATTGTTTTGCTACTGAATACTGGCCAGTTTGTCTCACTCTTATAAGTTTCTCACTCTTATAAGTTAATGATGCTAATGTGCTTCTTCTACATTCTGGTTCACTCTTCTCAGACTTCTGGGAAAGGGTAATATTTAATTTGATTATTGTTGCACTCTCTTTTTTAACATCTTAAAGATTTATTAAATTCATTGCCCATTCAAGGGTGGCAAATGACAAAACATATAGTGGTGTTACGCCAATTCTGCAATCTTTGAAGTTGTACTACAATGATGGAGACATGCAGTGGTGGGATTCAATTTTTTTTACTCCTGGTTCTGTGGGCATGGCTTGGTGGGCATGGCAGGGGAAGGATACTGTAAAATATCCAATCAGAGATGGTACTTGCTGGTTCTCCAAACTACTCAAAATTTCTGCTACTGTTTCTCCAGAACTGGTCAGAATCTTTTGAATACCATCTCTGGAGACATGGCATGGAGCTAGGATGGTGGAAATGTGATGTTTGTTTCGTCATTTTGATGGCTCCTTGGCTTCAGACTGGATGCCTTGCATCCAACTTAAAAAAGAAAAAAAATTGTTCACCATTCCAGTAGAAGGAAAAAGAAACAGTCTTTTTAACAACATTGCATCTTCAAAGCTAGCTTATATATTGAAAACATTATTATGAACCTTTATTTCAGGACCATAAGTAATATATGGACATTTTTCCCATACATATCATTGATTGGATTTCACTATGAAACTCATATTTCATTCCCCTGAATTGTTCTTTGAGGACTATCAAAAAGGTCAACAGATGTTTCATTATATACATTCCCACATCATGAAATATCAGGAGTTACTAACCTGCTTGCATGAAAGTCCCCCTTTTGGAGGAGATTGAACATCCCCACAGACTCCTTAGATAGTGTGCAAACAGGAATGTACCACAATTTTGGTGGCCACTAGCATCAAAAACAGGTGCACAACAGAGGTGGTATCCAGCAGGTTCTGACCAGTTCTAGAGAATCGGTAGCAGAAATTTTGAGTAGTTCGGAGAACTGGCAAATACTACCTCTGACTGGAATTTTTACAATATCCTTCCCCTGCCACGCCCACCAAAGTGGTAGTAAAAAAAAATTGAATCCCACCACTGGTGCACAATAATTCAAAATGGCAGGAACTATATAAAGAATTTCTGAATTTGGGGGAATTAGTATTTTAGTTTGTGTTAAAATTATGTAAGGATTATTCTACAACTTTTAGTTATTTCTGTCTCAAAATTGCAGGAAAACATGCCAAGGACTCAGAAACCTGATCAGAACTATTGGTATTGTAAAAATAAATAAATAAATAAACCACACACATACCACCTCAAAAAAAAATCTGAGAGAAAGATTAGAAACTTGTATTGTTTCAGGGCCTGTGGTTATGTACAAATAAATTTAAATACAGAATTGGAATTGTAAGGATTTTTATTGTATAGAAAAAGATAAAATTAAATATCTGAGCACCACTGGTTTTTGTTTGTTGAAGTTAAGCACCATGATTTGTTTGTTTTTGAATTTGTATAAATTGCAATTAGATACAATTAGTTTTTGCAGGAATGTCCCTTAATTTATTGCAATTTTCTGTTTCTATTTTCTTATTACTGGTTCAGTATGAACAAAAAGTTAGTGCATGCATCAACCATGCTTTGTGTTTGATAGACAGACAGACAACTTGTCTACTTACACACAGACATGCACAAAAACATATGGCATAAGGTATTTAGCTATACCACTATATATTGTTTTCTACTTTGGATATTGGACAACACTTTGGCAAATGAACCTAGATTACAAAGTAGATATAAAGTTTAATGTCTTTTTTGCTCAACAGTAAAAAAACCCAGTATTTGAAGTCTGTGATGGAGAATCTAAAGAGTAATCGTGAAAATGAAGTTTTTTGTCTGTTCACTGCTTAAAAAAAGCCTGTTTTTTCAGAAAGACCAATATGGAAGAAGAGCAGCAGAATTTTGCATTTGGCCAGCTGGAAAATCAGCAAGAAGTATTTATGATCATGAAAGTATAGACAGTTGATTATCATTAAAAACAATATACATTGAAACAAAACAAGGAGATTAAAACAATTATTTGTATTTTATCAGATATAACTTAGGCCTAAAAACACCAAGCTTTTCTCTTGTGACTCAACACCTTAGATCATGGGTGTCCAATTTTTTGATTGACACATTGAATAAAGAGGAATTTTCGTGGGCCACATATAAAATATATAATATAGTTCATGTATATAAATCAAATAATAATGTTAAAAGTCTATGTGGCCTGTGGTTGAAGGTCACATCTGCCTTAAATGCAATAATTGTCCAATTATTCCCTTTCATTCCTGGTATCTCAGTGCAAGTATTCTGCTATGTCCATAGCTTCAGTCTGTAATAATACAAACATGTATGGATTAAATATTTCTGCAACCTACACAGATCATTTTATCATAATTACTATTTCATCATCCTGAGTGACAACAGACATGCTTTTAAAAAGCAGTTTTTAATGTTTCTAAAACAAGTGAAAAAACAGAAATCTAATCTCTTTTTCCCCTTTTCCTTTGTTTATAAAAAAGAATGCAAGCTATGCATTTTAGTATTCAAGTAAGCAGCAGACTCAAAATTATTGCCACCAACATGAAGGACACTTGTAACACAGTCATGACTTAGCCTTAGCCCTAGAAAGAATGATTTTTTAAATAAGAATCTACTTCTGATACAGTTGCACTTTGTCAAACCCTGATCTTTGGTCTATATTTCTTTACCTTGTTTTCTTTTTTCTTTTTTTCTTTTGTAGGGAAATTTCAGAATAAACCTTCACCCTCTTCTTATTAGAAGGATGTGTTTTTCTAAACTTTTATGAGAACAAAACAATCTACTGAATCAAGAAAAGATGTTCACTTCTTATTTTTGAATGATGTGCTCAGAGAAGGTTCTGAGATGAACATAGATGGATAGTATGTGGCTGTCCAGATGTTGTTAAACTGAACTCCCATTAAACCTACCAACATAGCTAATGAAGAAGAAAGATGAGGGATGCAGGTGACTCACCCCTGCGCTAGAATAATAAAACAATTTTAAGAAACTTCATAAATGATGACAGGAATTGGGTTTCAATAGTGCAGCATCACTATATAATACATGGCCTAGAAGATATAGATGGTTCTGTTCCAGGTAGCAAAACATTTTCAGTTGACACTAATGACTCTAATGTATCAGCATTCACAAAGAAAGTTGTGGCTTGAAAAATCAGTGAACTCATCTCATATAACCAAGACGTAGTTACAAAGATATATGGCAATGGTACAAAACCAAGAGTTTAAAATATAATAATATAGATATTGATGAAATAAAATCACAAAAGGAACAGTATTTCCGCATATGGATGCCAAGTGTGATTTTTATTACCACATTCAACATTTCTGTTTTCTGTATATAGCTTGGTATTGATTTACACAGCGTCCTCATCACCACACACTGCACATCTTAAACAAACAAGTAAACAAAGAGTTTAAATCTGCAAAAAGCAACCATCCACGGTGATGATTGGTCTATAGATAAGTATATTTACTGAACTGAAGGATGTTCATATTCATTTTTTTCTTTATAATTACTTGAGAAGGCTCTCTTACTGAGTGTGCATAGGTGAGGTGTAGTATTAGTCCATTGAACTGTATCAAAAACAGATGCCTATTTCTGGAAGAACTGAGATACAGAAGGTCACATTGCATAGCGTGCTAAGAACATAACACTTAACATAGCTATATGAGACCAATATACTGGGTTGTTTTTATCCAATCAATCATCTCTGCTACAGTATGACATGCAATAAAACATGGATTATTCCATACACAATTAATACTTCTATCCAATGTGACAAGCAGGCATAAAAACACTGCCTTTCCATTTCAAGATATAAGGTAGGGATATAATTCATCTAGTGAAGACAAAAACCGATAGATTTGCTCTCAATATATTAAATATATTAAATTTGTGATCAAATAGAGCTCTTCTGGAAGAATATATTTATGGAATTTAATGACATTCATACTGACCAGCATTGATTTTATATTATTTAAGTTGTACTTAAAGAGATTTATCTTTTGGCAAAGGCTGGCATCCAAATGTAAATTAAAATGAAACGTGTTGCAAAAGGCATGAATATGTATTGTGTTGTATTTGCACTTATATAGATAATGATACACAGGCATACATATGAAGATATTTATAAAAAATACCAAGCACAGTATCTTGAATCTGATTAAATCATCTTAAAACAGAAAATGAAACTTCTTGATATCCCTTCTGTAGTGTCTTAATATGTATTTCTCACTTCATAACAAAATATTTTAACCAAGTTACATTTTCATGACCTTAAAAGTGTAGATAGCCATAATACTATATGCATACAGGTAGTCTTGATTTACAACAACACAGAATGATCTTTAAAGCCCTACATGGCATTAGGCTTATTTATTTGAGGAGCAGACTCTCTCCAATCACATTTACTAGTTCCATCAGGTTAGACAGAAGTCTCTTTTTGCTATTTCACCCACCCTCTGGAATATCATCAACCTCAGGTCGTATTGGCCCCAAATCTTTAGACTTTCTGGAAGCGCGTGAAAACCTGGCTTTGCCTTCCTAACTAGGAATTCAATAAATGTGGTAAGAAGCTACAAAGTAGTTATATTGCTCCTATAGTAAAACTGAATGCGCTCTCCCACAAGTTTGGATTTTATGGTTTGTAATAGCTTTTTAAAAACATTATTTTTAATGATTTTTGTGGTTGCTATATGTTTTTGGCTATTTTGCTGCTACGTTTTTAGATATGTCCAGATTCATATATATGAGATAGGCAGCTGTATAAATTCCCCAAATAAACAAATATTTTAAAATATAGCTCTTTTTCAAATTATAATAATTGCTATACTACAACTGAAAGTAGAGCTATCTAAAAATAAGCATATTGGTTTATCTATACTATATATGAATATATTCAAATTCCTTCATTTGTTCTCTTTCCAGAGATGCCATGCAATCTAGAGACAAACAAAAAATGTAATGACATCTTTGTAAGCTGTCTATTGAAAAAGTGAAGTGGACCCAGATATAGTCTGGTAAATAATATTACTGAGGACCTGACTACCAGAATGTATTTATTAAATACGTGATATTCAAGTGTTCTTTAGCACATTGTCTAAATAAAACTTAGAATATCGTTTCTCCTAGGATAATATGAAAATAATTGTGAACAAAGGGGAGTGCGTTATGACACAATTCAGATTGATGGATGAATCATATATTACATATTTGATAATTGGACCTCTCCCACATTTGGGGGAGAAGGGACTTTATATTTTAGAACAAATAAAAAGTATAATGTGTGATAAACAAATGCTGCTGAATAGTTTAAAAAGGAGGATAGATTTGTTCCTTAATTATGCAGCTCAGGAGTCATTAGGGGTCATACTTGTTGAATAGTCAAGAGGTATTGCAAGACCATGTAAAAGATATCAGTGCAATATCTGCCAGTAAAAATATTTTTAGCTGCTCAGTAATGACCATCTACCTTCCATATTTTCTAATAAGCTACCATTGTACTTTAAGGTATCAGGCTATAAAGTGAGAAACTGTGTTTAGGCATGAAAACTGGCTGGGTGACCAATCTCCCTCAGTCCAACCCACCTCACAGGGTTGTTGTGGGAAAAATAGGAAGATGAAGATATGTTTGGATTTTTGCCATCTTGAATTATTTGTAAAGATAATAAAAGCGGGAATAGAAATAAGTAATTAAAGCATTGAATTAATTTAAAAACAATGATAAATTATATTTATATATTGGATAAAAATAACAAGAGTTTAATTTCCATATATTCAGTTAAAAATACATATGATTTTAGAGTACAAAAAGATTACATATTTATAAAGCCCTTGAGGAGATTCTTGAAGATTAGACTATAGCATGTTTATGGTAGCATTGGAAATTTTCTTTACTTGAGAAAAAGAACAACACATCAAGGAAGATGACAACAATAATTAATTAACATATAACTTATAGCATATAGCATATTTCGAGACATGAAAAATAATCAGATAAAAATGTGAAATGTTCACTTTACTTTAATACTACATTTAGTATGGTGCCCAAGAAGTACATGAAATGAAATGAATTTTGGAATCTTATTCCAAGATCGCTTTACCAGAATCATATATACAAACCTTGAGCTTCATAAAAACTAGATGTGCAAAAAAAAAAAAAGTAAAATTTCAACTACGCAAAAACTTTAATCTATACCACATGCATTCATTTTAGAGTGTGCTCATTTGATGCTAAAAAGGCAACAAACCATTGAATTGTATGTTTTTTTAAACAACATAATCCTTTATTGCATTATTGTCTAAGATCTTGTTTCGTTATAATATTAGGAAATAAAGAAAGGGGAAGATTTAACTAAGTTAATTGATTATTACAAAATGACTGTCCTCCTAGTACTATCCAATGATCATTAAGTTATTTTTATTTTTATTTTCTCTCTTAACAATAGTATTACCAAGTCTATTAAGTTCCTTGCTTCATCAGTAAATCGCTGTTCTGTATATCTCAGCAGCTATCAAAAACAAAGGTTCTTAAATATCCCATCATATCCCATCAAGAAGAGTGCATATTTTTAACAGGTATTTATATAAAGAAATTGGATAATTTGGGAGGATCTAACATATGATGTCTTGAGATCCTGGAATAAAGCTAAGATATAAATTATAATACATTATATTATTATGGCTAACCGCACAATTAGCCTGATATTATGAATTTGGCAAAGGTAGACTTTTACCCACCCACTGAGCGCTTTCCAAGGACCTGAGATAGTTGTTGTTTGATGGTATTAAAGATATCATTGCAGGATATAAACTGTTCCAAGTACCAACTGCCTTTTGTAATTGACTGATGGTCATTTTGTAAATGCTGAATATTATTATAAATCTAAAAACTATCCCAACATTTTTCTACTTATATGTTTACTTATTATCTAATTCCAATGAAGTATCTGAGCATTTGCGGAATAAAAATGGCAGTTTGTCTTTTAGATTGTTTTTTTAATTGTCCTGCAAGTAAGTACTTTTGCTACTTTCTTTTAGTCAAGTTGTTTCTATATTGGATATTTTACTAGTTATTTGATTAATGGGTATTTTTAAGTTCTGTGTTCCACTCCTTTAGGGAAAAAATGATAAAATTAAATATGATCATTCCAGAAAGCTTTATTCTAATGATTTGGATATTAAATTAATCAAATATCATCAAGAATATAAAAATGCTAAATTAAAAAAAGATAATAAAACAACAAAACCAAACAAAATAATGTATAATAGATGTAAAATTTAAAACATCAAAACATTTTTTCATGTATTAAAAGATTTTAACCAAATAGATTGACTAAATGGATATGAAAGAAGGAAGACCTTTTTATTTTTATATACTGTACATTATATATTCAAGGAAAATAGAATAACAATCACATGGTCAAATGGTGACTGTAAAATTTTGAGGAATGAAAATTTAGTAGATGAGAAATGTTAAATTAGTGACTGAAGAAAAGAGTACAAAGTTGGCAGGTTGTAGAGAACTGAATGATGGATGAAAAGGTCCAATAAAATGAAGTTTTAGCATTACTTTTTGAACTCTGTTCAAGATAGCTAAGTTAAAAGATAGTAATTACCCTGAATTTTAAGTTGCCCATGTGCAACAGTAATATTCAGAATTTTTACTGGGAGAAGAAGAAATATGAGGTGAAGGATTATAATTGAATGGCAGAACATATGGCTTGCATATAGAAGACCTCTGATTACATAACTAGCACTTCTAAAATCTCAATAAAATGGCTGCAAAAGACGTGCACAGAAGATGTTGGAAAATTGCTGCTGGTGAGCATAGAGAATACTGATTAGATGCTCAGAGTATAAAGCAACTTCAGATGTAAGGGCAGCTTTTGAAAAACAGATGTCACTTTGTTGAAATTTAGAGAAAACCTTTTAGCTACTCTTTAAAGCAACCCATCAGATTAAAGTCAATGAATCTTTTCAAGTATATAATAAAAGATGAAGAAGAAATCAGCAGTGGCATTGCCTGTGTTAAAATTGTGTCACTCTTGGAACAGTTTTTTTTAATGTTATTTTAAGAGTGTTTTTAGCCTAGCCCTTATTCCAGGATTGCCCCCATTCTAAATGCTTCTCCATTAGGCAAGGTTAATTACTTTAAAACAACGTGAAAGCTTTTACTTCATGTGTGTAACTATGTGAGGTTTTCAAAAGCAAGACATAAATAATGTTTCTTTTCCTGCATAATCTAATCTAAGTAAGGAAAATCATTTGCATTAATGACAGTGGGGCAGAAGGTCAAAGTAAAAAGCAAAGAATGCTATTCTTGACTGTAATCTTGGCAACAACCTTTCTTGTCACCCTTTACACTGACTGTGCTTATTAGGTGAGAGTTATATATTATTCTCATATGAATTTTGAATTAGCTTTGATTTGATGTAATAGTTTCATTTCTTGAATACTTTATTGCCTTTTCCAGTATAACTGCCTAACTACAAGCAAGATAGTGGTCTTACCAGTACAAACCAAGCTCTGACCCTTTTATATATGTGTTCTCATTGCACGCACACACAAAGGGATAAGATTTGTTCAAGTTGTCTTGACCACCATTTTGGCTGTTATGATCTTCACTTGTGATAGTGCTGTTATTCAGGAAGAAAAAATAGAAACAAAAAATGGAGTTTGTAAAATTTGCTGAATAATTTAACAATGTTATCTTGCCAATGTAGGCGCACCTCTCACTGTTACCTCTCACTGTTATATGCATACTGCAAAAAGCAGGAGGTTTGGAGGATTGTGATTTATAATATTTCTGCAGTGAATCAGATACCATTTTGCTCTTTTGTAAGTGTTGCGCTTAGCATTTGCAAAATTATGCAAATGAGATGGGGTTGTATTTTACATTTTTAAAAAATGTAACTCCAAATAAAATTAAAGAAATTAGTGTAAGGTGGTCCAGCTATCCAATATCCTGTGCACTGAATTTTGGTTTATGGAAATATAACTGTGTGGAAAGCAAAATTGATTATAGCAGCAGCAACATAGCATATTAAGACTGGTTTATTTTGTGTGTGTGTGTGTGTGTGCATACACCTACTATTAACCATATACATACACCTACTATTAACCAAGTTGTAAGTTTCTTTTCTTGTACCTGTTTGGTGGGATTTCCCTTCTATAAGCTTAGCTGTGACTGCTTTTTCTTGCAGTTTATAAATTTCTATCTTCACTGATTAGTTTTCTCCTAAAGTGGGCATTACATTCAAATTAACTATCCATTATTCCCCATCCACACTACATAGGATCTCTCCTACTGACTCTGAGGTTATTTCTACATTCTGTAAAGATCATCAGCATTCCCAGAATAAAGAGAATCATAGCAATAGAGTTTCTGCTTTGCTCTCAATACAACTTTTGGCTTCTCTGGGTCAGGCTGAATAAGATTTCAGCTGAAATTCTGGAGAGCAATCAAAATACAGTAGTATAGGTACGTCTAACCCAAATACAAGAAAAATGATCTGTCTGTCATAGCAGAATACATTATGTGTACAAATGAAAGCAATATCTACCACTGCAGTTATGATCCAACTCCAGAAAATTCCCGTGAGTGCGTATGGTAAAGATTCAAAAATACATTTTGTGTTTCTGAGTTTCTCTGTGTGGTTGTTGGCAATTCAGAATAATAAAATGGATTTCAATGACTTCTCATTTTATCTCCAGGGAAGTACTTGTTTTATTTTAATGGAGCAAAAGCATTCTGCATTTATGATTAACACATACAAGAACCTTATGTTCTTTGTTAAACTCCTGGGAAATAACATTGAACCTCTTATTGCTGTCCTATTCATTTGTTTACTGATGAAATATGGCTTGGTGATTCTTTTGCACAAGAATGAGCACCTCAAACCAGTGTTAGTTATCTGAAAACCTGAAGTGTTTCCCCAATGAGGAGGTGTTTCTCTAGCTTTACAAAATTTTGAAGGGATGTTTTGGTTAAAACATCTTCAAGTGAAGTTCCCTTAGAAATCTTGTGCAACCTTAGTATCCTTCAGTTCTACTGCCTTTTTTAAAAGAAATTTTTTTAAATTATTTACCATGTTCCTGTTTTTTTTCTAAACATGATGAGTCAGCTGTCAACACTCTACATGATTGTAATAGAGAAAGACAGAAGATCGTGCAGTTTACAATGTACTGCTAATTCACCTTGGCACTTGGTAGCAAGACTGCCTTGACTGCTTGCTCCTATCTACCACATATCATATGTTTTATTACAAAGTCTGGTTTATATATTATTCTCTTCTGGAAAAGTCTCCATCAGCGAATGAACTCAAATCTTCACTCAGAAATCCAATGAGATCAGCTAGTTCTATGACTTCCTGAATCTAATGTTGAATTTATTATTGTAAACCTGACAGTTGAATTTATATTGATTTTTTTTAATTTAAATTTTTATATCTACCTATTTCAGTCAATGGCTCTGGGTAACTTACAATTTCAAAACTCTAAAATCAATTGCAACAATGAAACATTTTAAAACAATAAAAACATACAAAATAAATATACACAGCAGCCAAGATAATTAGCCAGTTAACAGCAAAGCCAATAAATGGGGCCCTTAACACATGCAGTGTCCACACTTGGGAACATAGCTAAGTTTTTAAAGTCTTATGAAAGGCCAGTATAGTTGGGCCATTGTTAATCTCCAGGAAAAGGACATTCCACAGAGCAAGGTCTATTGCAGAAAAGGACTGTCTTTTAATCTCTGACAGCCAATATACTTCAGCTGATGGGATCTGAAAAGCATAGCCAATTTTAATGTCTGGCATCCTTAGAAGACTTGAAGTTCTAAGCTCTAAGCTAGGATCTGTATCCTGATCTAAAACTTCATGTGGCTGAGAGTCATCTAATCAAGGAAGAGCAGATAGCAACAGAGAGAGTTTGTTAATGCTTAACTGACAAATAAATGTTTTCATCAATAATAGCTTACTCAACATGGGGATATTTCTCATTCTCTGAGTTGTCCTGCTTGCCAATAAAAAATGGCTTCAGATTCTAGATCCAGTTTCTAATAGACTAAAAGCAACATCTATACATTGGCATAACTAAACATGCTTTCCTGTCTAAGTTTAAGTTCTTATCTTGCAATTCTAATAATTAATAACTTGGATTGTTTCAGCATTAAACTTTTGTTATTTTTGTGTATGCTTTGGCTATGGCTGGTTTCCTGACCTTGCATTCAATTGATTGTGAAATGTTGGGGTCTGTCTTTGTACACTCCTGTAAAACAATATCCTATCATTATTGTAGCTTAATCTTTATTTTCCCCCATATATTCCTTTATTCACCATTTAGCTATATCATTTTGAATGTACTTTTAAAATAGAGTGATCTACTAGTTCAGAAAGTTAGATTTACTGTTGATTATGTACATTTTGCTAAGGTAGCAATCCAGTAAGCAGGTAAAACTGAAAACAATTTTTTTAAAGTAATGAAACATATACTTGATTCTTTCAAAAAGTGAGATAAAAATGTACCCAAGAAACACAGAGCTTTATGAAAAGCAATAATTAATTTAGCCTGAAGGAACACATATTAACCAAGACATCATACTACAGTGTACAATAATATTTGGGTTTAAACATGAGTCACAAAAGTGACAGCTTAAAAAATAACAGCTAAAGCCTGTCATCTACAAAGTACTTACACAAACCTATGAGAGAAAAAAAGTGGTGGATTATTTTTGGTCATAAATAGAGGGAAGTTTCAGCTTTATATAAAAATGATTTTACAAAACTTGAATGCTAATTATTAAATGATGGTCTTTTAAAAGTTTATTGAAGAAAAAAGATATAGAATTCATTCCATAAATATGAAGCGAAATAATAAAGAATATATTAAATCTTTAATAAAATATTTAAAAATATAGCTATAAATATAATAAGATATAATAGGACACATTTAATAATGCAATAATAATGAGATTATTGTTATTGTTATTGTTATTGTTATTGTTATTGTTATTATTGCGGTTGCGGTTGTGGTTGTGGTGGTTGTGGTTAACCTTTTTGTGAGATTCACAGCCTTTGCGACTGGTTGGTAGTTCAACAACTCAAGTCCTAACTAAGGACCTAGGAACTATTAAATTAGCTTTAGAGGATATAAGCTGTTCCAAGTAGGGTGGATTTTTGTAGAATCATTATTTTGTAGAATTATTATTATCATTATTATTGTTGTTATTGTTGTTGATGCAATCCGTAATAGTTTAACTTTTTAAAGAATTATCATATGGATATATTACTCTACATAGGGCCGTGATGGCGAACAGGTGGCATGCAGAGCCATTTGTGCCAGTACACGAACTGCAGGCAAACTTACCTCACTGTGCATGCGCGTGCTTCACAGCTGATTTTCAACTGGTTTGAGGCCTTTTTCGGCCTCTGAACAGCTTGAGGAAGGTTTCTTCAGGCTTCTGCAGGCTTTGCATGCCAAAAACTAGCCCCGTTTCATCATTTCCTGTTTTTCCAAAAATACCAGAAGTGATAAAACGGGGCTAGTTTTCGGCCTGTAAAGCCTGCAGAAGTCTTCCTCAAGCCTCTGGGAGACCAAAAAAGGCCTCAAACCAACTGAAAATCATATGTGAGGCGCAGTGCAGGTTAGGGGGCAGCGTGGATGGGTGGGGATTGTGCATGCATGCATAGGAGATGTGGGGGGACATGCATTGCCTTCTTGCTGCTGGCACGCAAGCGCAAGCATGCAAGCGCAAGCACAATTTTTGGAACAGCAGCCCAAAAAGGTTAGCCACCACTGACATGGGGTATATATCTAGTTGTGATTATGGAAACTAGAGAGCATTAAATCTCTATGTAAGTGAACATGCATCCGTTACATTGTCCGTAATGAATTATACAGTATTTAAGTCTTGGGTATTATATAGAGAAAGCTACCACTTAATGCCCATTGCACTATAAACAATAGCCTAATACAATATTTTAATTGATAACTATACTACAAGATCCTAGCTATTTTCTTGATTTGCTAAAGGACATGCTCCTTACTAAATATTTACATCCAAAACATTTACGCTATGATTGATCTATAGAACAAGCAATACCGTGTACATAGTACAAATTGAAATGGAAGAAGTGCAAATGATTAATGTGTATTATACATATACAATTTACATTTTCACAAAAAAATAACTGTTGAAATGTTCATTTATATAATTTTATGAACTTTAAATAATTTTACTTGATTCAATTTAATATCAATTCTATTCCTTTGTTGAGAAAAATAACTCATTTTTCCTTTTCCTTTTTTTTATATCTAAGGAATGATGGAATATTGATCTTATTTTTATTACAATGCACCCTTTTTGTCCACTGAATTGATGTCAAACAAAAGTTGTGAGAAAATGTCACACTTTTTTTTCTACTGATATAAAAATTATCTCAGTAAAACTAATAATTGATTTAGATTATATTTTGTATCAGGTATTATTGATGAATCTCAAAGTTCTAATCAATATACAGACGTTCCATAAGCCTGTAGTCTATCATTTTAAGATCTGACTTCAGTTTCAGATTCTTTTATGTATATGGTATAAATTCTATGTTCCATTAATGAGATGTACTCATTCCTTGGTTTTGCATCATGCCACATGTACAGTCTTTCTTGTCATAATTGCCACTCTAAGTAATCCAAACTGTGGTGATATTAACAAAGGTATCATCTTTGTTTTCAGAATAACTGTCCCTAAAATAAAATATTGGTATTTTCCTTCACTATTATAAAACAAAATGTGAAGATAATTGTAGAGTATTTATGATATTTTTCCTATATGTTTCCTATAATTCAGATATATCATATGGTAGAATTATGCTAGAAAGAAATCATATTTAATTAAGGTAAAGATTTTGATTCTATAATATTTGGTTCCTTCGCATTTCTGAAACAATAGATGGCTTTTGGGATTTTGTGAAACCACCATAATTATTAATAAAGCCAAGTCTCATATTTTTTTGAACAAGTCAAAAGTTGTGCTTCATATAATATTCAATACCATCTTTTAATGTTTCATACAATGACTTATAGAATTAGATAATTAAAAAGTATAACCCCACGTAGTCTATGGTGCAATTTTACTGAACAAAATAGCATACATAATTCTTATACTATTAACAAAGAATCTGAATGCATTGTTTCACCCAAAAACAGTTATTGCTTTAGATAGCATCTTTAGTGGAAAAGGGGGAAGGGGAGGAGACAGAATATGTTCTTACTTTGGGGTACAAATAATTTGAAATAGATTTTACATTTGTCAATCCTATTTTCTATTCCATTTCATATTATACAAAGTTAGCTAATGTCTGCAGAACTGGATTTGCTACATTTTTGAAAGAGAGATTGAAATATGTCTTAACAGATACATGTTATTTATCATGCCTTATAACAAAAATATTCTATATTCATTTTATTTCAAAATGCATATTTTAATGTTGAATGAATTTATGTTATCCTTATACAACTTTTTTATAATATGGTGGAAAAAAGAACACAATTCTTTAAAATGTATTTTATGCTTTTACAAGACATGTACCCAATAACATTGACTTATTTCTCCTTCATATGGTTTATAATTAAATGCTTTTGAAAAATTTGAAGACTTCACTTAGGAGTGCATGTACAAAGATGTAACTTCTCTTGAACTAAAATGAACATGATCTTACATAAGATCATGTTTCACAGGTACTTACAAATTACCAATTTATTAATTTATTTAAATATATTTATAGCTGCCTATCCAGCATAACCATGGGTAGTTCACAAATAATAATAATACAATAAAATCAGTTAAAAAAATCATAGTGGTACAAATACAACACATTCCCACATAGCCAAACAAACTTTCCTGTGCTTCAACCTCATACTAGCCCAAAGCTTGTGAGGAACACCAGGTTTTTACAGCTTTTAGAAGACCAGGAAGATTTATTTTGGGGGAGTGTTCCAAAGATCAGGGACAGCTACAAAGAAGCAGCATTTTCTAGGTCTCGTCAGATGGCAACATCTGAGAGAAGGAATTGGAATATACCCATCCTATTGGCAAAGCAGGCAGATACCACAAACAACCTGCTGCTTAGGAATTTAAAGGTAATAATTAACACCTTGAATTGGACCTGGAAAAAACTAGAACCCAATGCATCTCCCACAGCCGTGGAATAACATGGACAAATCATAGGTTTTCCACAATTGTGTATGTCACTGTATTCTGAATCAGTACTAATTTCTGGATGCAAGTCCATGTAAGGCACATTGTGGTAAACTAACATGGAAGTAACCACAGCATGAATGACCATAAACTAGGCCTCCCAGTCCAATAATGGGTCCAATTGACCTTGGAGTGAGTTGAGTAAGATGCCATAGTCTACGGTATCAAACATTGAGAAGAGATCAAGGAGGATCAGAGTGGATCCATACACACACTACCCCAAGCTTTCCACAGGTTATCCACAACCACAACCAATGCTGTATCAGTGCTGTAAGTTGGACTGCATCCTAAAAAGAATCCAGATAATTTTAGAAATACATAACCACCAAAACTAATAAAATGATTACTCAGATCCTAGTCTTACTTTAATATTTATATTTAATGAGTATTTATGACAAAATACAGAAAGCATTCTCAGTATAAAATACTCTGACATAATCAGCGCCCTACTGTGTTTCCCTGAAAATATAACCTATCCCAAAACAAGCCTTATTTTTTGGGATGGGCCTAATATAAGCCCTACTCCAAAAATAAATGGGATGGGGGTGCCCAGCAGAGGAAGCAGTCTTCTTTTCCCCGTCACCTCATGGACACTTGGCCCCTTAATCATGGCCCGCAGATCAGCTGACCTAGCAAGGGCCAGAAACTGCCTCTCATTTTGTCTCTCTGGGTGCAAAGATGTTTCTGGTAACTCTTTCCAGCCTCAGCTCTGCCTGGGGTGCCAGGCAACCTCGCAACCAAGGACCCTTCTTTTGCAGCTTACTTTGTGCCTTGGCTCCTGCCAGGCCAGGAGCTTGGGTCTTGCTCAGGCTGCAGCTATGAGGCAGACAGCCATGCAGTGTCAGAATTGACTCTTCCCCCACTGCTGCTGCAGCAGGTGAAGCAGGCCTCATGGGGCCTCATCACCTTCCTGGCTGGGCTGCTCCTGCCTGGTGTGGGGCAACTTGGCTCAGTTCTGTGGAGCACTTTGTCCACTGCCAGCCTGCCAGGATCCCCTTCACCAGTGGTCATGCTGCCCTGCGTGAGTTCTGTGGCAGCCTACATGGAGGAAGGAGGGGGAAATCTTCCTTTCCTTTGTATACCAAAACCCCATCTTCCCTGGCCAAGCCCCCAGCTTGCACCTCTCTCGCTGGAGCAACACATGCAACTCAATGGTACCTTCGGAGGACTCCCAGTGCAGTGCTCTGCCGCAGTCTTGGAGCAAACCTCCACCTTCCCTGCACAGGATTGCGAAGCTGAAGGCTTCGGATGGAGCATTTTGGGGTGTATCTTTGCAGGGCTCCCCAAAGAAAGGATGATCAGCATAAACATGAGGGGGATTAGAGCAGTTTAGAGCAAAGATTAAAATGAAAAGAAACATTGGCATCTCTAAATTTGCTTTCTCCTTTTTTTCAAGTTATTAATACTTCTGTATCATATAAACTAGAAGAAACTGAGTTTATGTTTCCTTTCTTATGTTTCCTTTCTGCTTTTTGTAAGCTGATGGAGAACTAAAATAGATTTGGAAGATACCCTTCTGGCATTTCTTAGGTTGAGATTTTCAGATGTTTAAAAATGACATCAGCAGATATTGAAGGTAATCTAATTATGTGCCCTTCCTCTTGATTGGAACCCTGTCTCTGATCTGCATGAGAAGATAGACCTTAAAAAAGGTCTATTCTACATATGTATGCTACATATGTATGTTATATAATAAAATAACTATCTTTTTTCATTGCTAGGCACTTTGCTTATAAATTGGAATTATCTATTAGCAGAAAGCATAAAGGTCAGTTGGGCATAGTGGTTAAAGGCACTAGGTTAGAAACTGAGAGTGTGAGTTCTAGTTTTACCAGACATGAAGCCATCTGGGTAACTTTGAATCACTCACTTTCTTTTAACCTAGAAAAGGACAATACCAAACCATTTCCCAAAAATTTTTCCAGGAAAATTGCATGAACTTGTCCAGGTTGTTACCAGCAGTCAAGACCAACCAAAAGGTCAGAAAAATAAACCAAGATGCATACTGACCCTATTTGTGTGATATGTGATTTTCATTAGAAAAAACTACAAATGTAAATCCAACCTGTGATATTTTGAAGAAAGAAAAAAAGTTATTGTAGACAAACTATCAGATAATTATAAAAATATACCATACCAGCCGGCAATGAAACTTTCTAAAACAGATTTCATTTAGCAATTTTTATTAGATAATGAATAATTGTGCCCTATAGTAACATTGTATTTCTCTGATTATAGCAGCAGGAGTTATAGAAATATGGTATTGTGATATATTTTTTTAAAAAAGTTTATTTTGTAGGCACTGGAAGTCAAAATGTTTTGGAGAGAAAGTTATGCTATGGAAATATTGCTGATATAATAACTGAAGATATAGTATCAAAGAGATAATTAATTGTATGGATTACTGTGCTAAACAGTAACGAAAGTTAAGCAAACCAAAGTTAAGTAACCAAAGTTAACCAGTGATGGAGGATAACTAAAAATGTGCATAAATGCAAGACTAGACTCCAATAAAGATCATCATGATTCAGTTGTTCATGATCAAACAACTCGACTGTCTCGTCATTGCAACGAGAAGCAATCTGGAATGAAGGAGAAACGTCCTCACTGTGAGGATAATAAACCAGTGGAACAGCTGGCCACCAGACATTGTAGTAGATGCTCCATCCCTGGTGGTCTTTCAGAAGAGACTAGACAACCACTTGTCTGAAATGGGATAGGTTCTCCTGCTTGAGCAGGGAGGGCTGGACTAGAAGACCTCCAAGGTCCCTCCCAACTCTGTTAGTTGATGTTCTCTTTGTCTTCCCGCTGCAGTGGCTCAAGCACCCCGGACCCCGCAACGAGAAACGGACGCTCTTCTGCGACATGGCCTGCTTCCTCTTCATCACCCCGCTGGCGGCCATCTCGGGCTGGCTCTGCCTGCGAGGCGCCCAGGACCACATGCAGTTCAACAGCCACCTGGAGGCCATCGGCCTCATCGCCCTGACCATCGCCCTTTTCACCATCTACGTCCTCTGGACACTGGTCAGTGCTCACGGGCTCGGCTGGCCCATCTCGTGGTTCCGAAAGGGCCTCGGCTTTCCGCCTGCAATTCCGAAGAGCTCCCGGGAAGGAAGCGTCAAAGAGCCAGTCTTGCCTGCGCTGGGCGGTTACCCCTCTTTGGCTGGGGTGGGCGTTCTTTTCTTGCCGTGGTGGGACTGCAAGGGTCAGAGCTGACGATGTCACCAGGGGTTCAGGAGAGGGATTCCTACATTAACGGGGAGGCGAAGAGGTCCAATTTCCTTGGTGTTTTTTTTTTTTGCTCACTGGAAGGACGGTCGGCAGTTAAGTCGCTGGGTTTGGCGGCTGGAAAGCCGGCAGCCCAGGTTCGAGACCCTGGGCGCCTTGAGAAGGGGCAAGCTCCCTTCCTCGCCCTCAGCTCCTGCCCACCTAACAATTCAAAAGCATGCAAAGGCGAGTAGATAAATAGGTAGCAATAGCACTTATATACCTCTTCACAGCCCTAAGTGGTTTACAGAGTCGGCCTCTTGCCCCCCCAGCAATCTGGGTCCTCATTTTACCCACCTCTGAAGGATGGAAGGCTGAGTCAACCTTGAACCTGGCGGGATTTGATCCGCCCAATTTCGCAGGCAGCCGGTAGTCAGCCAAAGTGGCCTGCAGTACTGCCGTCTAACCCCTGCGCCACTGAGGTACCCGGTTTCCCCCAAAATAAGCCCTATCCAAAAAATAAGCCCTAGCATTGTTTTTCCGTATACGCCTAATATAAGTCTTAACCCCTCCAAAAGAAGCCCTACTTAAGCGCCTGTGCAGAATGGCCCACTCTGAGGGGAGTTGAGGTGAAGGGGGCAGTGGAGCTGCCCCACCTCCTGCATTGGCTTACCTCCGCCTCCCCTCCTCCCCAGGGCCATCCACGCCCCAACAACTGCCTTCTGGCTGCAGCATCGGCGTTTCGCTTGGCCTCTTGCTCTGTTGCGGCCGCAAGCAAGCAAGAAGTAGGCCAGTGGCCGCACGGGGGGGACCTGGTGGATGGGGCTGCTGGAGCCGCCACCACGAGGCGAGGCAGGTGTGAGGACATGGGTGGCCTGGCTGCGGGGGGCCCTGAGGTAAACCGGTGTGGGGCGCTTGGGACAGCTCCACCCCCTCTGGCCTTGCGGCGGCAGTACTGTCATACCGTGGGGCCTCCTACCCTGCCGCGAGCAAGTAGTAGAAATGGGCAAGTAGAAATTTGTTTCCCATATGTGGGAAACAAATAAGACCGTGAGATCCTGGTTAGTCTCTGAGCTTTGGTGGGAACATCATCCATGCCGAGGGGGGTCCTGGATAAATGACCGTTTTATGATCAAAATTCGGGTGCTTCGCAGCGTCGTGTGTGTGTGTGTGATGCAATCCATTTTTGTGGCCTTCTGACAAACCAAATCAATAGGAGGGAGGAGGGAAAAACCCAGATTCACTTCACAGCCGGGTTACCCCCTTAACCCCTGCAGACATTCGCCAAACGGCAGTGGTCAGAAAGGGCGCAACGGGGTGGGGGAGGTGG
>JANHFN010005426.1:191395-206740 GCA_032468175.1 Toxicocalamus goodenoughensis
CTAAAGGAGGATTAGAGAGAGGAAGTAAACATATGTTAGACTTTAACTAGAGATAATTAATTGTATGGATTACTGTGTTAAACAGTAACGAAAGTTAAGCAGTAACCAAAGTTAACCAGTGATGGAGGATAACTTAAAATGTGTATAAATGCAAGACTAGACTCCAATAAAGATCATCATGATTCAGTTGTTCATCATCAAACAACTCGACTGCCTCATCATTACAACAGATTTTTTTTTGCATACTATCCTTTTACAGAGAAATAACAATAGATTATTTAATGTTCCACAGTATGTATTATATACACAATCTTTTGACTTCTACCTTGTATACTAATAACATAAATGTCCAACATTAATATATTTTCATTTCAACGTTAAATTATTTAAATTATCAAAAATACCAATTCTTGAGTATCTATATATGTTATTATTATGAATACTAAAACATCGTTCACAATAGATCTTGCAGTTCTCCAAACCACCATTGTTATTGTTTTTACAAGTATAAACACACAAGTACTCACACAAAAAAACCCTAATATTTGTATTTTTCTTCACTGTTTATGAAAATTCTTCTCAAAATAAACATTGAAAGCTAAATCCAAATTTCTGTCTAGTCTGATATAATCAGGTGATGTAGAAAGCATCTATTCCTTTTATATGGTTACATATTTTGCTTTTCATACAGGTCATTTTGTTTCAGAATTCGGAGTGCAAGCACAGAAACAGATGCTTGCTACATTTAAAGGTAGTAGTAGCTATGTCTAATAAAAGAAAAATCCCAAATAAGGAGCTAGTAACTCATTAAGCTGGAATTATTTATTGATTTAATGCTCAAAGAAATTAAAGGTAATTTAGTAAAACTGTAGATTGAAATTTCATATAAGCAGATGTGGAGATGGAAACTAAACAAAAAAAAATATATATTTTGTGGTAAAATAATTAATGCTAAAATGGCGTTACGTAAAGAGCATAGTACTTCAAAGTTCCTGAATTCACAGGGTTAGTTACATCCACACTTTGTTTAGAATAGAATAGAATACTTTATTTGACACTCAAGGAATTTGTCTTGGTGTAAATACTCTCAGTATACATAAAGTATTATATAATTCATTAAGAAGATTCACATTTTAAAATAAAGATGGTTTTCTTCAAAATATTCAAGAGGGGAGTAGAAATTGTATAATTAAGGACATTAATTAAACCATTACCTCTAACATGTTTGGACTAGATTAGCATCATCTTGAGTAGATAGAATTGGGAACTTTTTGTAATTTAAATTGTTGTTTTACAATCGTAATTATACTTAGTGTTATTAATATTCCTTAATTTTTTTTTGCAGAACCTGATTAATTATTACATACACTAACTGTGGGAACTGCTGTGCAAGTTTTTCTGTGGCTAAGAATATAATCTTATATACTTTAACTGGGAGTGAGCTTTTTAAAATTGATTTGAGAATAAGATAATCTTTAAAGATACAAAGCTGGCAATACCCAGGTATTTCCTCAATTTAGAAGGATTGTAGTTGCAACTATTTTTGATTGTTTTCAGAATCCTGGAAATCTCTTGTAGAAAACAAAGGAAAACAAGTTTTGTGGCACACATGGCACATTTATTATAATGCAAAACTTCATATGCTTGGTTTATTTATCAGTATTTTTAAGGAATCTTAGCATAGTGGTTGAAGAAACTTCCTGATTATATGTTGTATTTTGCAACCTATCCAAGAATTATACTGGATGGACAGATGACAACTTGATGAAAAGATAAAACAGAAAAAGTCTCGATGCAAGCTTTTTCACAGTTCCCACTACGATGCTGAAATGATTAGGCTCCTCAGAGAAACTTATCCTTGTAACCAAGGTCAGTCCTCTCCCATTGTGATTAGAAAACGAATTTTCAAAAACGCGCTGAAACTCTAGTGGAAAAAGAGATTGCGCCCGTCAACTTCTCTCGGGGAAGGCAAACCATTTATACATCCAAAGTAACTACCCCCCCCCCCCAAATTCTCCCTTTGAAGATACACACTAACGGAAGTTCACTTCCCTAATTCGCAACGTCAGTTTCATATCAGTTCGCCCAGTCATTCGCTCAATCACGACTTTGTTCCTGCAATAAGCATTTTTCCTGAGAAACCACAGGGGAGACGTTCTCTCATCTCCCAAAATGCACGTGCTACTGGCTATGCCCGCGAGATTCCACCTTCCGGGAAAGCCGCCGCCTTCGCTGCCACAGCAGCCGAGGCTGGGAAATGTTTGCGAGCGTCCGCAGCACGGAGCTCTTTACAATAGCGTAACGCCGGCGGGCGGTGGCTTGCTGCGGCTGCCTCCCGACATCGGAGCGCCTTTGCCCCGGCTTAGTTGGAGCGGCGCACGCTTCTTCCGCCATCTCAGGTGTCCTCTCCGCTCCCTCCTTGCCCTCTCCAGCCTAGCCCCTTGCCGCGCGTGGAGGATCAAAGTGAAGGCAAGCAAGGCTCCATAAGGGAGCGGAGCACGTGAGCCGAAGGGCAACCCTTTCCCTCTCTCCCAAGAGGCGAAAAGGCCTCTAATTTAGCCGCAAGGTTGCCTTTTCTCTGGGGCCCGCTCTGTAGTTCGTTCTTTCTATCTATCTCTCCCCGCCTCCTCTACGTTTCCGGAGTGTTCCTCATTTTGGCAGGACGGTGCGAAGAATTGGGGAGGGGGGCAAGGAAAACTGGGAAAAAGAGGTTACCGATTCGTCCTCCGCCCCAAGAGACGGAACTTGACATTTCTCTATTCAGAATCAGCTTCTGAACAAAGTCGTTTTTTCAGTGCTGGCTATTTTCCAAGAAAACTCTCAGGATCAAATAAATTGATGTTATGAAAACGAGTGTCTCCTTTGGGAAAACAAGGGGAGGGAGAAAGGTAGTGGGGGAAAAAACATTGCCTCAGCCAAGAGAGCTTTTCCGAGAAGCCCGAGCAATAAGGTGGCGTTTACCACCGCTTCGTCTTTCGAGCGGAGAAGCGGGTGTGTGTGTGTGGGGGGGGGGGAGGGCGATGGCGCCTTTCCCTTAGCTCCCCCACTTCTCTAGATACACGCAGTTGTTTCAAAGCTGACCAAACTTATGCCAATTTGTACTTTGCTGTTTCTTTTTCTTCCAGCAATTGCCTGTCCCCATCCTTCCGCGCGCGCGCGCCCAGGCAGACAAAGCCTTTCTTGCTTTTAGCGTTCCTTCGATCTCAGGAAGCCGCAGCTCCCAACTTTTTAAAGCGCTTTGGAGGAGGCATCCGCGTATGGCATAGAATAGAGGCGTATAAAAGATGTCTGTCCTCCTTCCGCATCGGAGCTAAAAATCGATATATATATATATATATATATATTTTCAAATACATTGAATCTGTGCGGGCCTGTTCTGTATTCATCTGATTCTCCACCCATCCATCTGCTGATCCGTTGGAAACATAAAATTAATCCTCAAATCTGCCTTAATTTTCCTGAGTGCAACTGATAAATTCAGAGGGCTGCGAAGTTTTTTCCCTCCTCCATCTCTGCACCCTACAACCTAGGGATGCCCTATTTCAGGAGATGGACTGGCAAAAGTGTTAATTATTGAAGCTTACAACTGTATCTGTAACTGCTTTGTATCTCGCCAGATCTTTCGCACCCAGCTACTGTCCGTCTGAATTGTTTTTTTTAAAGAGGGTTATTAGAGAAAAGGCTGCTTGGTCTCGCCCCCCCCTCCGTCTCCCCCTCCCCCGCACATTGCTGCTTCATTATCAATATTGTCAGTCTGCTTATCTGGATTATACAGAACCCTTCCCTGCATTTCTGAAGCTCCCGTTGCTAAATGGAACATGTCTGCGGATGGATGACACATACTTTGATTAAGGCAAATAAATACAAGAAAACACCCACGTTCAGGCAGTTCTGAATTATTCAGCGTTCAGTAGCAAAGCACGTCCCTCCACCCGCCTTTCGCCTCCCGACAAGATTCCCCGCATTAATTTACTTTCCTGTCGACTTTGTAATTACTTTTTTTGAAAAAAAAAATCCACCCGTCTGCTTCCTTTTTCGCTTGACCCTGGTCGCCGCCTTCCCTCTCCCACCACCTAGCATGCTGGTCCCTAAGATCCACCACCACGGTCACCAGCGCCCCCACCTCCTCACCTTTGGCGAACGAAGGGGGTTCGAGACTCAAGCACAACAGGAACCAGGCGGCTACCCAGCGGCTCATGATCCTTGGATTCCCCCAAGGGACGATCCCAAGTAGATGAAAAAAAAGAGGCGTGAGTTTAGCGCAGGCAAAGGAGGGCGGAGGACTGGAAGAGCCCCTTCTATCTAGTCACTTGGCGATTAAAAGCTATTTCTTAAAATTATTTTTAGTCGAATGAAAACCTCTCTGCCCTGTGGATCAAGAAAGGGGAAACTCTCCTTTCCCGCTTTCTATCACTCTTTTTTCCCCCTTTCCTGATAGGTTCTGCGTCTCGCCTAACATTAAAGAGGATATCCTGGGAGACCCAAGTGCCGCGAGCCTACTCGCAGCTCTCAGGGACAAGTGCTGGTAGGTGTGTGCGGGTGGGAGGGGGAGAAAGGAGGACAGCTTCGCTCTTTTCCCTTCCGTCTGTCGTGACAGCCTCTTGCTTGACTGGCTGCTCCCGCTGCCGCTGCCGCCGCCGCCGCCGCGAAGAGAACAATGAAAAGAGAGCAAGGGAGGGCTGGAAGAAAACGCTGTGCTGGCTGGAAAGCGTACTGTATACAAACAGAGGCGGCGTGCCTTGGTCGGAGATGAGAGCCCCTCTCTCCTCCGTTCTGATTTCTTCTTCCCCTCCGCTTCTCCTTTCAGTAAGGCAGCTGCTTCTGATGGAGAGAAGCGGAAAAGACTGTGGACACACCCAGCCTTCTGATTGGCTCATCTTTTTCTCTGCGGGGAGGGCAGAGGGAAGGAATTGGAGATCTTGAAGTTGTCTAAGACCCCTTGGTGTGTGTTGGTAGCCAAACCCACACAATCTTCGATCCCAACTGGCACTCCAATGGAATTAGCCTCTGATAAAACAGAAGGTGCCTGATTTGGACTGCCTTTTGGGCACTTCAGGTTCAAATGGGTGCTCCGCATCCCTCTCTTGATTTCCATACCTCATACCATATTAGGGGACAACCTTGGCTACTGCCTTCCGTCCCATTGCAAGGTATACCACCAAGCACTTTTAACTGCTTTCCTCCCTCCCATAGCTGGGACAGTCTTTGCCACTGACTTCTAAACTGTTACAAGCCCAAGCTCGGTCACCATTTAAATTATAATATTGATTGTTCATCATTAACAGGTATCATCCATGTGTGCAGATATCCCTCTGAAGAATTCCAAACTATTTTCAATATAGCTTTCTAGATGGCATCAAAACATTCAGTGTCTTCTGCATGCTTTAGGAGTCACTCTTCCTGGATAGTTGCTCTTAATTTCAAAATCTTTGACTTTGAACTATCTGATTTCCACCTTGTAGTTGTCTGAGCCCAGGACAAGTCTCATCATGGGTCTTGCCTTTAAGGATCTTGCTGGGGTTAAGCATGTAATCTAGACCTAAGTATATACATCCGTAGAACATCAGGTTAGGCAGAACAGTACAGAACAGAGCTGGAGGGGACCTCGGAGGTCTTTAGTCCTTTTAGTCTTTCAAAGAAATGGTTGTCCAATCTCTTCATTAAAAAAACCCCATTGTTGGAGCATTCACAACTTTTGGAGGCAAGTTGTTCCACTGATTATTTGTTTTAACTGTCAGGAAAATTTCCTTAGTTCTACAGTAGGTTACTTCTCTCATTTATTAGTTAACAGATAACAGATAATCAGAATTGGAAGGGACCTTATAGGTCATCTAGTCCAACCCCCCCCCCACCTAAGCAGGAGACCTACACCATTTCTGACAAATGGAAGTCCAAACTCTTCTTGAAAGCCTCAAGTGATGGCGCTCCCACAACTTCTGAGGGCAAACTTTCCATGGTTGGCTGTTCTCACTGTCAGAAAGTTTCTCCTTATTTCCAGGTTAAATAGGTTCCCACCTATTGGTTCGTGTTCTGCCTTGGACAATAAGTTGGCTTCCCTCTTCTTTGTGGCAATCCCTGAGATTTTGGAACATTGCTACCATGTGACCCCTAGTCCTTCTTTTCATTAAACTAGACATATCCAATTCCAGCAAC
This sequence comes from Toxicocalamus goodenoughensis, assembly GCA_032468175.1. Classification (NCBI taxonomy): domain Eukaryota; kingdom Metazoa; phylum Chordata; class Lepidosauria; order Squamata; family Elapidae; genus Toxicocalamus; species Toxicocalamus goodenoughensis. Next base: position 197,549 of record JANHFN010005426.1, read on the forward strand.
CGTTCTTTATACGCTTTAGCGTATAAAGTCCCCTAATCATCTTTGTTGCTCTTCTCTGCACTCTTTCTAGAGTCTCAACATCTATTTTTACATCATGGCAACCAAAACTGGAGGCAATATTAGTCTTAGAAATGGTTACTAAAGTCAAAGTATTATTTAGATTATCCTATTAAACCATGGAGAGAACAGCCAGCGTCCAAGAATGAAACACTGACTCAAAGATGCAAATAAAATAAAATAAAAATCAACTAAACAATGGATACTGATATCTACAATTGCTATCTGTTTTGTTAAACCAACTTTAAAGCACTGGTAGGCAGTGCTGTCAATTGTAGACATTTGCCGTGATGTCATTTGCCAGGCTACTTGTTTTGCTTTTTCATATTATAAGAAAAAAGTAACTATGCTTTAAAGTAAATCACATGACCATTGCAAAATCGTTACCACTTCTGAACTATGTACATCTGCCCCATTAGTTCCTGCAGACTGGTGCTTTCTTTGCAAGACTGCTTCTGTACACCCCCCAGACTCACACTCATACAAACTGAGTAATAAACAGGGGATGCAGGAAACTAGGAATTGGGAATCCACATCACTCTTAGCACTTCATATGTTCTGACTTTTCAAACTTATTATAGTAGACATTTTTAAAACATCCATACTTATCGTCCTCCTTACCCTGATACCACATAAACTTCTCAACTATCTCCATGAAACAGAACAGGGTGCTTAACTCTGATTTACACATTAAAATTGGAACCATCAATTAAAAAAAGCATGTGAGTGATTTACATCTAGACACATGATTTTCCTTTTCCTTTTCTTAACTGCATGATAAAGCAACACAATATACAGGCGAGGGAGTTGTGAAAGTGAGGAAAGCCTATAAATTATGCCTCTTATGAATGTAATGCATCACAGGATGAGATCTATCATAAAACATTATTTTATAAAGTTGTGGTTAAAGCTTGCTTGTATAGCATTTTTAATCTTTTTGCTAGCAGTTCTATGTGAACCTTAGGATATGCTCATAACCCATATTTTTCTAAGCAAAAGTTGGCTATTGCCAAAATAATGAAATATCTATAATTATAAATTGTCACCAAATAGGGAAAGTTCTGGTCCTCTTAAACAGTGTTCCAGTTAGACCTGGTAGAACACTTTGATAAAAATGTGGCAGGTGTATGGCTCAACATTGATTTGTAAGGTAGGATGAAAGTAAGTGATGATGCATTAATAGTCCTAGTACAGTAATGGTATTTTATCAAACAAATTACTGAAATTATGGATACATTCTCAATTATATATATTGGGTATAATATATATATTGGGTATAATATAATTTGCACAAAACTTTAGATAAGTGAAACGTTTCTCTATTTTGGACTCCTGCATTGGTTTGCCAAGACATGCAGCATAGGCCATGGATCAATGATTTTGAGAATAATAAGGCATGCATACCCACCAACCGCCGCAAAGGATTACTTGTGAGCCAGAGCTCCATAATGGATGTAATTCCCATGCTGGCCACTGTTATAAACAAAATATGTATTACAGGCTAGACATATCAAAATGCTCAAAGCCAACCTGATTACCAATATGAACTCACAGGCATGCATGTGACTCACTGAGGTAGCAATCTTTTCACAACAGGCAACATGCAAGGTTGATATTAATATCTGTGTCTGGAAAATGGAATGTGGCACTTTCACATTATAACAGTCTGCAATGTAAACAATTTTCAACAAGAAACTCATATCCAGACAAATGCTGCTACTACTTTCCTCCCAGGCAATACTGCTAAGTCATTTCTGTGTTTAAATCCCTGCTAGTTATCTCTTTACTGAAATAACTTATAGTTTTCCTGATAGCGATGTCCTGCTGATGAAGGTGAGTCCAGAAGGTGAGTCCACGATAAAAAACAGGTAAAATAGGTCACAAAATTTGGTGAATCAAGGCACATTTTGCTATGCTATCAGTACTAGGTTCAAAAGGGGAAGGTATTTTCATGGTGAGAGCTATTTTCATGGGATTCATACACCAACTTTGCCCACAAGACACAGATTCTTGCAAGTCAGCAAGACAGCCTGCTCCTCTTTAGAGCTATAGCCTAAAGTTGTCAGGAATGATATTAATGGCAATTGAAGAAAACAAGCTATGTTTGCTTCTACCCCAGTTGTACTCCCAGCCTTTTTTCTTCACGTCACAGTTGTGATTACAGAGAAGGCATTGAACCCTGTGTTTAGCACCATTATTCATAATACTGGAAAGAAAAGGGTTGTGTAGCATCCAGTCTTGTAATTCCATTACAGAACTTTTTAAAAGAAAAAAGTTCAAGATGACTGGTCAGAGAATGTTACTAGCAGAAAATAAGTTCTGCAAGGCTTGGTAGTCATTTCACAGAAGAAGAATCTTAATTCCTGAGGTTATACGCATGCACAAAATCTAATATGGAAAATGATAAACTATTTATCAACTCATTTCTTCAATTATCTCTGCATATCCACTTACCAAATGCAACATGCCAGAAGCAATCCTTAATCTACTTATTTGTATGGTTCCTTGGTTCTACTATGAGGAAAGAGATGAAAATATTAATAGTATATTAGAGCTATTATACCTGTTAGCTTTGGAGGCAGAATTTAAATATGCAGGGAAATCTTCCTTCTTTTTTAAATGTAGTTTATAAATATTTCCCAAGATATTTACCTCTGTCTTGAATGTCCCAGTTTGTTTATTCTTCACCGCAACAATTCAGGTCACGGAACCAGAACCACAAGGTACAATAACAAAAGGATTGAGCTAGGAAGCTTTGGTCTGGTGCTAGTGCCAATGGTGATTTTGTTTTAATATCTGCTTTTATTTGTTGTTGTAAGCTGTATAGGATAATTATATGAGATAGGCAACTTCCATAAATAATAATTAAATAAATAAACATGGCTCCATATTTTATACCTAAGTCATTTAGCACTTTGAATCCAGAATCCACTTTGAATTTCACAGAAATGTGTACATTCAAATTATCTTTTAATAATGGATGTGTTGCAATCTGCACTTTAATTATCAGCAAACTTGAGTTTCAGTTGTGCAATCAAAACTTAGCATTATTTCTTTGCCACAAGGAAGAGTACAGTAATCTACAAATACAAGGTATGTATTTTTTTCAGCCCTTTCAGGTGGGTCAGATTAAGAAATCAACTCCCCAAGTTTAACTGGAACTATAGCTTATTGCTATAAGCTATAATAACAGGATTTTGGAAACATGACAGTGTTTTCCTTTCCTCTCTCTAATATCCCAGGCTCTTGCGTGACAGGACCAAGGCCTTTAGGTCTGGTGCTGGGGCAAGATACAGTGTTGCCAGAGCTAATCTGAAGAAAGGTATTTGGAAGGCCAAGACTGATTATAAGAGATAGATTGAGGATAATTTTTATAGCAATAAGATGAGGCAGGTCTGGTGAGGGATTCAACAAATTACAAACCATCAACTGACCAATGTCATTCCTGCTGAGGGAGATGCTTCATTGGCTGAGGAACTGAATCATTTCTTTGCTCACTTTGAAATGGAAACATCAGAGACAGATAAAATACAACCACCAGCCAATTGTATCCCCCACCTCATTGTGGAGGAACAGGAGGTGAGGAGCATTCTGAGGGCTGTGGACCCTAGAAAGGCTGTTGGTCCTGACAGTATCTCCGGCTGAGTGCTTAAAGACTGTGCTGATCAGTTGGCTGGAGTCTTTATCTTCAATTGGTCTTTATGAAGTCCACTATTCCATCTTGTTTGAAGGCTTCGTGCGGTGTCGGGGGTTTTCGGTTCAATGTGTGCAGGGTAAAGGATGTGTGTTTGTGTTTATTTTCATGGTCATGGTCATGGTCATGATGTGCACTGAAGATGGGATTTGATTTCATTATACAAGGTGCAATGACAATAAACTAAACTAAACAAAACTTTTTTTGTTTGTTTGTTTCCTGAACTTAAACTATATTGTTTACATGTTGTTGCAATTATCTCTGCATAGCTTCTCCAAGGTAATCTCTGAAATTTTCTACACTTTATCTTACTGAGTTATTATTTTTTCTTTCTGAATTGCTTGTCTTTCCCTCATTGAAATAAATCCCCTACTCTCTACATTGATTTTTCTCTCATTGAATTGAATAATGTGCTAATTTTTCATGGATTATTACTACTTATTTATGTATCTTAACTTCAAATGTTCTTTCCTCCCCAAAACTGTCATATGTTTATTATTTGAATGCTTTCATACCATTGGTTTAAAAATAGTGCATAAATTATATTGATTGATTATTAAGTACAGTTTCATTTTTGGACTTCCAGAATGTATAGGCCTATTTAATATCTTCAGTGTAAAGGTTCTGAGAGTATCAACTGTCTGTAGTGGCGACCATTGTTATTCCAAGGAGACACATATTTTGATTTCTTCTACAGTATTAATTAGAAGTTTAGAGCACATTATCAGTTAGCTTTCTTGGTGTTTTTAATCTTGTTTACTGAATAAAAGAAAAAAAAGAAAAGAAAAGGGAAAGCAATTTTCACCTAACTTCGAAGATTCAAAGCGGTGAAAATTTCCGACTTTTTATTCCATCCCAGAGTCATGTTCCAATCCAGGTTAGGTCTTGCAGTCTTCTGACCATAGCAGGGCTATGAAGCCACGGGGAAAGATTTTAACAAAAACTGCAGGGTTCTTGTTGCTTGTTCAGAATTTCTGCATTTAACCCAGTGTTAGGTACTGTAGAAATTGGCTATCCTTGAAATATCTCTAAAGTTATTAGGGAGCTCCTGATGCCTATAAAAGATCTGAGTGTTATCTTACTTGGTAAGCATGGTTTTTATGTTATGCTTTACAATCTGTCTCTTTTAGCTAATAATAAAATCAAAATGACTTTATTTACTGGGGTGTATTTTGTCTTTAGATAAAAAAAAGAGAACAATTGCTATCCTGACACTAGGCAAAACAAGTCCCAGTTCACAAAGACATCAGGAACTATCAATCACTGTTCATTGTCCTATCCAGGGGTGGATTCTACCAGTTTGGACTAGTTCTATAGAACCGGTTGTTATGATTCTGTGCAGTTCAGAATTGTGTCCCTGGATGGTCCCTTCCCACTCCTTCCTTCCCTCCCCATCAGTCCTTATCGCTCATGTGCAATATCGTGCACATACCCAACATCGCTAACTGCATTCTCCCTTGCCCAGTCACTCCTTAAGATATTTCTTTCTCCTCTCCCAACAATCAGCTATTCCAATGATCAGCTGTGCCGGGATTCCCCTCACTGTCTTACTGCTTCACCCTGGAGGCTTCCCTGAGGCCCAGGAGGCAAAAAAGGGTGTGGGTGTGTGCGTGAGGGGGAGGGGGCATGCCTCCCCATGCTCTCCATTCTTGCCTTCTTGAGCCCCAGGGAAGCTTCCTGGGAGCAAAAACTGAGGCCCAGAAGGCCCAAAAATGGAGCATGAGGGAGTGCTGTGCGACCCCTCCCGGGGTCATTTTTTTTTGCCTTCATGGGCATAAAAAGCCTTCTGAGGCTTTTTCCAAGAAAGTCTTCTGAGAGCAAAAACGCCCCCCCCAGGAGACTCCCCTGAGGTCCAGGAGGCCCAAAAAGGGGGGGTTGCTGCAAAAAAAGCCACACCCACCCAGTCACATGGCCACACCCACCTAGCTATGCCCACCTAGCCACGCCCACAGAACTGGTTGTTAAAAATTTGAATTCCACCCCTGGTCTTATCCTTTGAGTTAAAAGAGTCATACAATTCTTCATTGTCTGATTTAGTGGTATCTTTTGCACATCTCCCTGTGAAAACATCATTCAAGTTTATAACATGCATCTTCTTATGTGCTTATATTCCTTTGAGGAAAGGGTTTTTGGATTGGTGGAAAAGAGAACCAGCATGAAAGATTTTTGGCAAAGGGCATTATGAGCAAAAATGAAGTAGTAGAGATATCACAATGAAGTAAGAAAAAGCCAAGAAAGGAGGAAAATAGATTATTTTGGGAATGACCACCAAAGAAAGAAGCAATGAGAAATAGGCCAGATAGTGTTAAAAACAAAAGTGGGAAACAATAAAAGATCACCTCTTTCTTACCACTCTACAATTCTCACAACCTAAAAGGAATTAGACACATCTAGATTTGGGGTCAGTAAAGGTGACAGAATAGGAAAGGAAAGATGTTGTGGGATAGAACTTGAAGAAGAACATAGCTAGTACACTCGAATCCTGAACAAATCCTGCATATTATATAATTTTGCTGTAAGTTCTATTTGTGAATGTGTCATTACTCATATGCTTATTTCTCTGAAGGGAAAAATAAAAACAATAATTCAGTGATACACATTGTTCTGAATAAGCTATATCTAATATAAGTTGAACAAGTTGAAAAATATAACAAATACCAGGCAGCATTTACCAAAATCCAGCTTTTACAGTTTCAAGACCTTTTCAATCCTAGATATCAAAAATACATTTTAACAACAAGTCTTCTTGAGCTCTTTTTTATATGCATAGTAAATGTATTGTTGAGATAGAACAGTAACACAACACTTGCATTTGGTCATAAATTGAATGTTTTCTGTCATAACCAGGGGAATGGTCTATATATACTTCTATAAAAAGCATCACCAAACATTAGATTATTATTTTGTCTCTATGACCTACAAGCAAGTTGCCCATAATTTCTAGATGCACAAATTAAATATATAGTTGTCAGGAATTTCACAAAATTGAAAACTTCATAGAATTGTTTCAATTCATCATCTAAGAGAGAAGTTCTTCTTAATTCTTTCTTTGCCAATTTATGCAAACAGCACATAATCAAACAGCTTACTTGACTGTGCGAATGTTTTCCTTGAAGCGGAGTGCTTTCAGATCACATTGTATTATGAGGCAATTTTCTAATTCTGCTGAGAGCATAGAACAGTACATTCAGATATGATTGATAAGTTTAAGTACTTTGGAGAGGATTATTTTTTTCTATCCATATTTTAGTGATTATGTTGTGAATGTTTCTTTAGGTACTATAACAAAATGTTTAATTATTGAAGAGCTGAAATCATTATAAAACTGATAAGAGATGGACACCAAGCATTCTCTTGTTTGGCAGTTTGTGATTGTTTCTATCTTTCATAATCCTATCTTTCAGTGCTCCAAAGAGCACTGAGTTTGTTTGTTTTTTACTTTCCTCTTTTCCCTAGATATTTTGATTATTTTACTCCAAAACCACATTTATCTATTTCTACATCATATTGATATATATTTTCTGTCTGACTTTTTTTTTCAGATTAACTGGTTGGCCTATGTCCTTTTTATCTGGTCTAAAGTGATGAAATTACCCAAGTAATACCTTACATATATACAATGCACTTCACCTCTCAAATCCCAGATCATCTTACATTTTATATAGACAGCAATCTCTCCATCCATCACTAAATACAATTGCTTCTCTGGTGGACTTCTTGAAATAGTAATGTATGACAAAACTGCAGATAAGAACAACACTTCAGAATATAAACTGGGGGAGGATTAATAGAGGATAGCAATAGTACTTAGACTTATATACCACTCCACGGAGCTTTACAGCCGTCTCTAAACAGTTTACAGTCAGCATATTGCCCTCAGCAATCTGGGCCCTCATTTTACAGATCTCAGAAGGATGGAAGGCTCAGTCAACCTTGAGCCAGTGAGGATCGAACCCCTGGCAGTCAGCAAAATGAACCTGCAATACTGCATTCTAACTACTGTGACACCACAGCTCTGCATTGTAATCACTTTTAACAGATTTTTGACCAATTAATCAAAGTAACACTATTTTAAATCTCTAAAATTTACTGCTTTGGTAAAATATAAGACTAATCAATGCGAACAGAATAATGTTAACTCTTGATGTTATTTCCTTAGGACATCTTGATTCCTTCAGTTTTCAGTACTTCTGACTGGCAGATGTTTTTGATAGCCATGGCCTGACTTCTTCAGTATTGTTGACAGAAGAATCAATGCAATGACAAACAGTAGTGGTGAGAGTGAGTCTGCTTTAAAGTCTATCATTGTTGACCAGCCACTGTGTCTTTCATTGTGCCATTGATCTTTGCATAAAACCTCTGAGGTTTAGACTGATTTCTGTTATTTCTAGGCACTTGATTAAATGCCCAGAGTCCAATGCCTTCTTGTAATCAATCCAAACTACATTCATGTAGGTCTTTCTTCTTTTACAGTTTTCCAAAATCATCTTGTCAATTAGAAGCTGATCTTTTCTTCCTCCGCTGTATGGGCAGTTTCCTTTTTGCTCAGGTGCAGAGAGCTTGTTTTCAACTAGATGCTGTTGAGCTGCATCAGCTACCATAGCAATTAGCATTTTGAAGGTTGTCAGTAAATAGTTAATTGATCTGTACTTGCTTGGTTCTGACTTTCTATTGGATCTGTCATTAATCAGACAAAGGCTAATCAATCTTCAGTTTCACCTCCTTGCAGGATGATTAAACTGATTAGCAGTGAATGGGTGTAAATAAGTCAGATCCCCCCACCATAGTGATCTAATGCTGAACAATTCTGGATCTCTTTGCCTATTTCTCCAGCATTTTTTCTTACCAACCTACTTTATGCAAGCTGCATTTTTCTTATATTTGTTTGAGGTTGTCACATAGTTGTAGGCAGAACTACTCTGATTTTTCTTTGTCAAGTGTTGACTAGTTCATTGCATTCTATTGATGGATTGGTGAACTTTGTCAAAGAGTTTTGACTGGCAGAATCAAGGTGAGCCTTTTCTCCATGAACCCTACTTTTTTTGAATGTCTTGCCAACTGATGCCTGTCTTCACTCTTTTGGCGTCCTGGAATGGCATTAAAACCTGCCAGTCAGGCTGGGGTCCTGATGGGGTTGCTCGATGTTGGACATGACTGGTGATTTAACTGTATTTAATCCTTTAAATTATAATTGTAAACCATTCAGAATTGCTTTTAAGAGGGAGATCTGTAGCATACAAATTTAATAAAGACACTGCTCAAAAAAAAAAGGAACACAAAAATAAGACATCCTAGATCTGAATGAATGAAATATTCTTATCAAATACTTTGTTCATGACATTGTTGAATGTGCTGTCAACAAAATCACACAAAATTTATCAATGGAAATCAAATTTAGCAACCCATGGAGGTCTGGATTTGAAGTTACACTCAAAATTAAA
>JANHFN010005426.1:206840-218166 GCA_032468175.1 Toxicocalamus goodenoughensis
CCTAAGTGGACAGTTTGATTTCACAGAAGTGTGATTGACTTGGAGTTACATTGTATTGTTTAAGTGTTCCCTTTATTCTTTTGAGCAGTGTATATATTTGATATTACAATATTGGCATCTTTTAATACTTGTGCTAGCTGTTTCTTTGCAATATAGGCAATATTATTCAGTTGTTTTTATTTTGCTCTTTTTTCAGTTCCTTGTTCATTGGTTAGAGGTATTTTTTCTTTCTGAGAAGAAAGCAGAGAAGAGGATGCCTAGTGTTGCAATGGAAAGATTCTGGGTTCCTTACTACAGACACTCTCTGGTTTGCCATTACAGTCTAATCTACTTTATTATTAGTTATATAATTATTTATATTTTATATTTATATATTTTAATATATGTATATAATATTTATATTATGTATTGAATCTTTATATAATTATAATAATTATTTGCTACTACACTGTGTAACATAGTGCACATTTATCATAAATTAACAGTTCTAAATATGCCAAATATGTTATTGTTTAAATATAGCTTGGTTAAAGAATGGTGAATACTCAACAATCCATGCAAAAATCTTGGATTTTAGATTGTTCAATAGTCCTCAACTTATAACAGTTTATTTAGTAACCATTTGAAATTGCAACTGCACAGAAAAAGTGATATGACCATTTTTCACACTTGTGACCTTTGTAACATCCCCATGATATGTGATTAATATTCAGATCCTTGGTAACTAATTCATGTGTATAATGGTTGCAGAGTCCTGGAGTAATGTGATCACATTTTGCAACCTCCTGACAAGCAAAGTAAATGGGAAAGCCAGTTTCATTTAGCAACCATCTTACTAATTTAACAATTGCAATGATTCACTTAACAACTGTGACAAGAACAGTAGTAAAATGGGGCAAAAATCACTTAACAAATGTGTCAATAACAGAAATTTTGGACTCACTTGCGATCTTAATTCAAGGTTATGTTTTTGTATTTGTTCCTGTTGATTGTCTTAATACATAGTGTGAGGTCACTGTTGTCACATCATTCTTTGCAACACTGTTTCTGCATTTCTTCCTTATCTGCTTGCATTGCAAATTATTTCAGCAGTTGAAATTCGTATGAGCATTTAAAAATAGGACTTTGCTTTCTCCTTTAGCATCACCTCTAACAGCCTGTATAATGAATCATAAATTCATAGCATACAAAAGGATCTCACATTTTCATTTGAAAAGTCTCTAATCCCATTAACCAAACCTTTTATGAATAGTTTGTCTCTGTCACCAGATCCTTTTTCTTCATTTTAAATTCCAGTAAAAGCTTTGACATACACCAGTTATTCTTGATGCAGGGAATCTTTGATAGCTAGTTTTATCAGTTTAACTCAAGGTTAACTTTATAACAATGTCTATTTCAAGTACAGATCAGACCCAATACTGCTTATCTTGGAAAATATGATGAACACAACAATTGAGAAGAAGGTAAAAACTGTTTATGGTGACACCTTTATATTCATTAAAAAAGAAAGAAAAATCTTGAAGACCAACATTTCTCCTGAACTATTTTCACAGGATTAACCTGAGAGAAATAGTAATATTCAGTAATAGAACTAATCTGCACAACTCTGTTGAATCATCTAACTATTTACATGTTAACATAGAGAAGCAATTCATAGATTAAAAACTTTGGCATGGCTCAATGAAATGAATGTTGAATCTGAAATTCAATTAGTCTTAAAAACACATGAATATTCACTAATATTCAATTTCATTAGTCCCATTTCACATACTACCCTGCAACCTCTGAAATATATCACTGTTATTTGTATATATAGTGATAATGTATAAATCAAGGCAAATACTAGTATTTTTCTATTCTGATAAGAAATTAAGTAAAAACAGCCTCATTGTACAAGTCTTTGAATATGCCAGCTTTTGGGGTGGGGTGGAGGATAACAACAATGCAAGAACTTTATCTTATTATCTTGGCAAAAAAATTCTGGATAATCACAGGAGCATAACACTAAAAATACTTTATGATATTGCAAAAGGATACCTAACAGTGCTGAATCTTTCCTTGTGAGAATCATTATACATTACTATAGAATAATGAAACTGAGAAAAAAACCCATTGTGCAGCTTGGATACTAAGTTTTCCTCCTCTTGTCACAAATACAAAATGGCTTTTCATGCAAGTAAATTACAATTGAGTCAAGAATTTCATCTTTAGAATTACACTATTACAAGGTAGCATAGTGTCCTCCCCATGCTCTGTAATGACTATGTCTATTTAAAATAATTCACTGCCAAAATGGGAATTGACTTTAGATTTATGGAATGTTTCTAGAAGGGATTATTTTACAGGAATTAAAATCTATGCTGCAACTCCAATTGACAATGAAGTAAACAATATACAAAACACAGATGACAGTCTCTCTGTGTCTCTCTTTCTTTTATCACCACACACACACACACACAAATACACACCTTGCTGCTGTTTATAAGTAGTAATATTTATCAATTTTATTTTAGGTTTTTTTGTTTAAATATCAGTTTTATCATTTCTCATTCCTTTTCTTTAATAATGGTAAAGTAGCAGTCTCTGTGCAGAAATTTCCTATAGGTACAAAATAGAACATAATAATAAAGAATAATTATGTGTAATATATTTTTTCTAGAATAGGAGTTGATCAAATAGAGATTATGACTTGGTTCAACTTTAGTCAGGCTTGAATTTTCTCCCTGGAAGCTATTTAAGTTATTGTTCAGAGAATGGGCACCATACTTTTCAGAAATTATAATAAACATTAATCTCAGAATTGTGTCAAAATGCTTCAAAGAAGTAATCAAGCTTCCAACTTGCAAATTACAGTAGACTGATTCATTTCATAAATATGCTTTCTTTTATGTCTATCATTCAGTGATATACTATACAAAATCACTCCAATGTTGACTTAATAAATATTTTAGTTGAAAACAATTGGGTTTGAGAGGCGATATCAAATTCTAGAATCCCATTATTTTTTTTACTAACACCACATTTTTAGTATATATTTATTTTATGATGTTCTAAAGCCACTTCAATCAGTTACAATTTTGTCCAGAAAATAACAAAACAAGGCAATAATTCACAAAATAATAATATGATCTATACAAAAAATGAGCAGACGTAAATATCTTGAGCCATAATATTCCACATATGCGGGAATAATATGTTTCTAACTATTGTGGCAGGGTAACTTGCGCTGTTGAACATGAGATGAAGTCATGGTGGCAAAGTTCCCTTTTTTTCTGTGTGCCAAAACCAAGCTAACAAACACATAGACACAAGGTGCTTTATGTCTGACTAAAACACCTAGATGCAGCCAATCTGGAGGTAGCTGAAAGGGGAAAGGTAGCAAAATGTTAAATGTATAAAAGGTAGAAGCATAATGGAAGATGTTATTGGACACTTCTGGAGGCTTTTTTTTTTTGGCATGGCCTACAGGTACTATGTGGATCAAGGAGCAGTTGGAGGAGGAATCTGCAACTGGAGTCTCAGAAGAAGTAAATAGGAGTTCAGGGAGACAACTACTAAATGGAAAGAGGGCTGCAGTTTTTAGAATGTAGACCAAATATAAGCAAGAATAGTCTAACAAATATGCTGAAATCCAGGAGGGGGTAACGTTTCCTTCCTTGCTTTCCTAATGTGACCAACTGTCCTCCTTTTGTAAGTTCTGTCCTTTCTCGAAAAGTGTCCTCCTACATGTCCTCCTTTTTGATATTTGAAGACTAATCTGTAAATATCCATATTTGATTGATGCTGATCCGATCTGTTCTGTGTGATGTGATGTATTTGTATTTGACATGACGATTCGTCAAGGCTCGGTACAGTGTGGCATGATGCAATTATGAGACACATGTGCTCCACACAGGAGAATTGTTTGAGAAAGTGTGCCACGTGCAAGAGTGCGCCACGTGCAAGAGTGCGCCACGTGCAAGAGTGCGCCACGCGCAAATGGGATTTTTTTTCTTCAATTTATTGTGTCCTCCTTTTCATTGTAAAAAAGTTGGTCACCTTATCTTTCCAGAAGTGAATGAGGAAACTTGTGTTTGTTAGGAGGAATTGAATCTGTAGAAACCTCAATTTGGAACTGTTTTAGCACGGAAAAGAGAGGCGTGAGACTCACTCGCTCTTTTATTTAGTAACTTCCGCTAAAAAATCCTGAACCGCGGCAGCCTTTATATAGCAGTTGCTCACAGCTCTCAGCCAATGACAGTTCTTTAAAACTCCCGCCGTCGGCAATACCAATCAGATTTAAGCAAGTGAATTTACCAATCAGATTGAACTAACTGAATACTTAACAGAACATTTCCATTATCTCCAGTAAGCTGAATGGAGAAAATATATATCTAGTCAAGAAGTAGTTGCTTTGTCTGCATAGCACTGAGATAGGCAGTCCTTAATCTGCAAGGAGAGGAAAATGCCTCTCAGAGCTTACAAACAGCACATTTCTGAGTACTGGATTTCTTATCTGATCAGCTGATCTCTAATATCAGGGATAAGAAACTGAAGTTATAAATGAAGTGTTTTCTCAAGATATAATAAAAGAAAGAGAAAAGGTGTAGGAAGGGAATGACAAAAAACAAAACAAAGCATGCAGGCCAGATGACGCACTGCTATGAGGGCAAAGTAATGTATATATTTAGAAAGTTATACAATTCAAACTCCCATCCTTTCTGCTTATATAGACATTCAAACCAATTTAAAACAAAATTAAAATTAAAAAAAATAAATTATTTTTTAAGCATAAAATATTATATATAGGACATTTAATACACATCTTGCAACACATCTGGTTGTGTTCTCTTAGAGACAAATCCCAGTGTAAATGGACCTTTAAATTTATTCCACAGTGATGTTTCTATGAGCTTAGTGAAACTGGATAATGGCTAGTTCCCAGGTGGATAAAGATTCAGGAGGCAATTATATAAACAGCCACTGCAAGTTTTTTCCATTATCTGTTTTCCAGCCCATCATGAATAGTTTGGTATATTTCTTTTTTCAATTCTTGCTGATTGTTCTTTCAGTATCTTTTAGGGGGGGTTCCAGGCAAAACATTTGGGTTTCATTCGATCATCCCTTTGTTTGCAGAACTGTTACTGTATGATGGGTGTCTGTAAATTCTCCTGATAGCCCATGATGAATTTTGTTTTCATCAGAAGCTTTTGGCAGATTTTGCAGCTGTTGGCAAGGAACTTGAGAGCATTCCAGAGCCTACTGAATGGCTCTGATTCACACATTCAGGCATCAAACATCTTTGGGTCCTAATTGCAGAGCTATTTTCTTTTTCATCGTCAGCTGATATTTCCTCCTTTTCCTCCTTTTTTCAAAATACATTTTCATTCTTAATGGAAGAAGGTAATTTTTTTATTTTAAAAGAGAAGTATACACAATGCAGGCTTATCATCCAATTTAGAATATAATATGTTGTTAAAATTAAGTTGACAAATGCAAAAAGATATTTTCCTTCTTACTTCAGAAGACTATATTAGAAATCAGACAATTGTGAATTATTCTTAATTTGTACAGTTTAATCTACTGTATCACTACTCTTTGTGATCTCAAGGCATGTTACAATTGGAGCACTACAGAAATTATCCATGTTAATATTTTTTTCAAAGAGTGCAGTCTAATAATTATGAATAAATAAAATATTCTAACATTTTAGCCATGCAATTGCTCATTCCATTTTTTTTAACCAAAACCATGTAGCTAAGAGGCACAACAAAATTTTACATAACAGAATTCCATTTCATTTCTATACATGGCTGTGTGGGCACTGTTGTTTTATCATCAAAGTAATTTATGTAGCCTTAACATTTTGAAATCCAAATAAGAACTCTCATAAAATCTGTTCATTGATGCGACTACATGAATTTTAACGGTCATACTGAAACTGTGACATTCCTTACAAACATTTCTAGAGCAGATCAGATTTATGTTTTGATGCAAGTTTTATCAAACAAATAAGTTTGACTTCTTTTACTGGAAACATACTGGTTGCTAGATTGCTACTATTGGTTTTAACTAATTTTCATATAGCCTGGCAAAAATCAATTTAAAGAAGTTGGCAAAAATAACACACATGTACACTTGCACTAATACACAAAATAATCATGTTCTATGTCTGTAGAGAAGATGACCTTGATAGAGGTATGGAAGATTCATAAGTAGGGTGATAGAGGGGCAAAACATTTTGAATTCACAACAAATAATAATCAGAAGTGGCCCAGACAAACATCTGCCTAATTCACTGAACTAAAAGAAGGAAAATGAGGTATCGTACAATCAGACTTGCAAGTTTCTGTTATTATAACTTCTGGAGTGTCTGTGACTGGGTGTAATGTTAAAATGTAATAAACATAGTTAAGTTAAAATAATATTCATATGCCAGATTTTTAAAAAAAAATCCACATCCATTTAAAAGTTTCTCCTATAGTTTTGTCCCTTCTTAGAGTGGGATCCCTAATCTGAATTTCAAAGAGTGGGTCAGTTCTCTTTCAAATGAAACTTATTCATCTTTTGCACAAAGGATGGGCAGGCTGGATCTAGAGCCAGAGTAGACACAAGGTCTCAACTGTTGGAAAACAAGGCTCTTGGTGACTTTTATTAATAGAAGAATGAGGCAGCTTAGTCCAGGCAATCATATATCCTTCTAATGTCCCATCCTGGTCAGAGTGCACACTGTATATCAAAGGTGCCTGAGTCAGAATATTTCACACATACTTTTCTTCTTTCCCAGAACTAAAAAATACAATAAAAATAGCATACTGGGCCATTTTGTGAATTTTTCTGACACCTCAATTCTTTTCTGGTGGGGGAAAAATTCTGCATAATGGTAAGGCCTGTCCTGGGCATAAATTAAGTAAGATACTTGGATCTGGAAGGACTCAATCTTTCATTGACTTTTTCAGTTGTAATTATAAAGCCAAAGGAAAATTAATGAATTGCATACTGGTCCCTTTTCTTTAATAGGCATTCCCTGGAGTGATGATTGAAAGCTCCCATAATTGGCCAATTCATGCTTAGTACTGACACCTTTTCTGAAAAAGCAACTCAGAGAATACATCCTACCTGGGTACAAACATTACTACTACAGCTTATAATTGTGCTATTCCAACAATCAGTGTCAGCTCTGGACTGCTTTACTTAAATAATGTGAAGAAATCCTCATACTCCCACAAGCCATTGGCTGTCTTTTTGAATAATGATCCATGGTTTTAATATATATATATAATATGCATAGATTTTAAAAAGTTCAATTTTTTTTTCATGTTCTCCCTATCTTCATACTAGGAGAAAATAAATTATGAATTCATTATACACATTTTACACTTCTTAAAGACTCAGAATCTCTATTAATAATAAATAGGGCAGAACTACCTGAGAGTGACATGGATCCTGACATCTGATGGCTGTTCATTGGCCTGTGTAAAATCAACTAATAGACTTTGCTCATTGCCTAATGGAACTCATGTTTGCATAATGGCAACGGCTAAGACATTTATAACTAAATCAGCCTCTTTTAACCAGCAGTTTCAGAGGAGTGGTCAATGATTCCTGTTTAAAGGCTGCACTTTTTGCTTTCTCATGTATCGAAGTGAAAGTTTGTGGTAGGGCTTACAGCATTCACAGCTGAATTGAACCTGCAAAAACTGACTCACCCCCTCTGCCTGCTGCTGTTGTTGAACTTTTGTCCTTGCTTGATTCCAAGTTCCACCAGCAATTATGCACAATTTTACCTCTGTTCCTGTACTGTCTGAATGCATGAGGTAGGCATCAGAAGAGCAGGCAGGTAGTACGTTGTAAGCTTTAGTGAAGGTTGCTGTGAACTGAAACCTGCCATAGAGAAGCAACCTACTCTGGCAGCCATCACCCATGCACAATGAAGAGGCATGCTGTTTTCTTGCTGGATGGACTGGATGGATTGGATGTCCATAGTTAAGCCCACCCACCCTGTGACAATCACCCTGCTGCCCAGGCCAGGCACCCCTTCCCACTATGAGGATTGAAGGGGAACTGGGAGAATGCACTGAGAGACATGCTACTCTGCTCCCCCAGCTGCCTCCCCCTCCCTCCCGCTTGCTTGGGACTGGGAAATGGCAGTCTCATGAGTCCAGCAGGTGCAGATGAGATGTTCCTCTCCTCTCCTCTCCTCCCATTTAGTACCTAAAATATCTGAGGAGGGAGAAAGAAAAAGAGAAAGGTGTGTTATTTGAAGAGTGGAACGGATATTTAAAGATGCAACCCAGATTTACAAATATTGGTATGTTTGGACTTTCAAAAGATTTTAACAAAGCTCCACCACAAAGGTTTTTGAATAAGTTTAGTGTTTGCAGTTTGAAAGAAAAGGGAAACAGGGGATACACAAGTAGAACAGTTCTGTGGTGAGACCTTGATATTTTGTTGTTCCCTTTTCTTTGTGCAATTGAAATGGAAGCAATTGCTACATCCCTTTTGTAGAACTGTGTAAGAATATGGGCAGGAAATATTTAACTGATGCTCATTTAGAAAAGGTAAAAGAGGAAGGAACAACATAACATGAAGAAAACAGCACAGAGCTTTGGGTACACTTTTAAAGTTCAAGCTTAGAGCTCATGAGCAAAGGCAAAAGAAGCGCCTCCTCCATTGATTTTTGAGAAAGGCATTGTATCTCTAAAAGGGCATGATAGCTGTGACATGCACTTTCAGCCCACAGGTGTTATTGTTCTGACCAAGGCTTATGGAGACACTAACAAACACACGTTAGTTCCAAAACCCTTTTTTCTTTATTTACCAACTGTGAATTGTAGTCATTCACAGCCTGTAATGAGTCTGAAACAGTTTGTAAATAGTGCTATGGAAGTCTGCCAAAGTCCTTCAGGAGAAGTCTGATAAGCACACACCTTTATCTTCCTTGAAATGCTGCCAACAACTAAATGTCCAATTAGTTACAGGAGGCAAAAACGGAACACAAATTCAACACTGAGATTCAGGTTTCAAACTGACCATGTATGAACATGGCATGTATGGCATCTCCCCCCTTGTCGGGGGGAGATGCCACCTGTAGAACATCTTATACAAGTTTTCTTTATATGCAATTGACATAGTCATTTTTTTGTTCCTTCTTTATGTCTTATAGGAGGACCAATCATCTCCAAGCCTGCTTCCCGAGTCACCCCTTTTGTCTTAACTGTTCTTGCCTGCTGGCAGGTCTGCACATATGTGCACTGGAAACAGGTTCCCCTTGTTCCTCTGCCTCACTGCTTTCAGATTCTGGAGGCTCCGGAGTCAGCACATAACTTCCAGATGGCCCTGGCCCCATCTCTGTATCAGACGGACTGGCCCATGTTCCTCCCCACTGTCCGACTCTGCTGCCGTCTCCGCAGGCTGCCGATGAACCACAACAATTATTACCTAATACTGGACTCTGAAAACCCATCATAGGGCAGGTAGAAAAGGAAGTATCATTATACATACATACATACAGACAGACACACAGCAATTTCTCTTTTTTTGCCAAGAAAACTCTCCCTCTCTGTGTAAATAAAAAGAATTGACATTTTTATTGACATTTTTTAAAGGAAGTAAGTACCTATATTCTAAACCCTAATTTATTTCTTCTAGGTAGAACTATATTCTTTAGTTCAGGTTCTGTGACTATTCCAGTTTGAATAATTACTCACTTTGCAGGGATTTATCTTCAAAATTAATCTGAGGTTTTGTGAATTGTATTGTGCTCCCAAATACCTTACTCTGGCCTTGGAATATATCTTTTCAAGGAAACTCTATTCCACCTTGCTTTTCCAATATGTTGTCAGCATTTTGCAGTTACTGAGATGTCTCATACTTATTGAATTGTACTTATGATGTCCTTTAATTTAAATTGTTCAGCAAAGGGTTTTTGTATGTTTTGCCACTCCCTCTTTAGCTTTTTAAATAGCTTCCTGTAAAGGAGCTGCCAGTTTGGCAATATATCTTCACTAACAATGTGAAGGTTTATTCTAACTTTCCTCTAATATAATCAAGGTAAATGTCATATTGTTCTGGCAAACATCCTACAAATTCTAACAGACTTTGCTATTTCATTGATTGTTGCTGCCAAGGAATGTTTAAAGTGTTGATCAGCTCTGCTAGGACACATGCTCCACTAACATATAGTACATATATCAAACTTTGATTAAAGAATCTTCTTGACTTCTACTTCCAAGGCTATTTATCACAACAAATTGATACTGTAGTGAGCGGCGGAATAAGCGAGGCAAACGCAGGCTAAAACTCAGCTGTCACTTTATTTGTAGCAAAGAGGGTTACCACGGCTGCCTTGCTGACAAGGCAGCAAGCCGGCAGACAACAGCTGATGCCATTTGACAGCTCTCTTTTATAGCCGGCTGTCAAACGGCATCGGCCAATAGGAACGCTCCGGCTTCCCGCCGCAAGTGCGGACCGGAGTGAAGACTTAGTTTAGTCAGTCAATACGCTACAGTGATGAATGATGGGCGTTTTGACAAAGAATAAAAACAGTTACAAAATTGTGTCTTGCATGGAAAAAATAGAAAGTTCTACCTCAGTGGTAGATAACCTTTTGGGCTCCTGTGCTGAAAATTGCAGGCACGCTTGCACACACTCACCTGCCAGCATCCAGAAGGCAATGCGCACGGCCCCCCACCCACCCCTGTGCATGCACGCATGACCTTCCCGCATGCTGCACATCTCTGCACATGCATGCAAGATCCCACCGCGCCATGTGTCTTTGGCATGCGCGTGCCCTCCATGCACCTCTGTGCATCCATGTGTGTTTTTCACACACACATGCCCTTGCGCACCAGATACCTGACAATCACCTGTTGGGTGGGAGGGTGAACATGTGCAGTTGACCTGCTCTGGCCAAGGCCTTGCATTCTGGCAGTTATGGCTCTGTGTGCCACTTCCGGCACACGTGCCATAGGTTCACCATCACGTTCTACCTTAATCATTCTGTCATATAAACCAGGGGTTGCCAACTTTTGGACCTAAGGGATCAGCAAACTCATAATTTTAGATCCCAGGACCACTAACCGGTTCTGTGAACGTGGTCTAATTTGTGGGTGTGGCTTGGTGGTCAATGACTGGGTGGGCATGGCTTATATGTACATATTATATTTATATAAATATTGAATTTTTTATTAAAGAAAGAGTAACTTACCCAAAATCAGGCAAAGCAGGAAGAAAAAATTAGTTGCTCACAGAATCATATTCATTCAGAGATCTATCTGCCATTGGCTAGCTCAGTCTGTCACATAAAATTTGCTTGCAAGCAAACTCATAAAATTTGCTAGCAAGC